>JBBBDQ010000247.1:465000-777500 GCA_037127315.1 Ascarosepion bandense
ACTTTTGTTATGTTCCATTTCTCTACGACAAAACGGTGCCTTCATTTCAAGGTCACCCGCATTAGATTTGCGCCCTCGCTCAAACAATATTTCACCATATATAGCAGAATATCTTTTTTCAGAGTGTCATATTTTGCCAGAGTAGCTACTGTTTATCAAAGTCTACTATTTTTCCAGTGTGCTCAATCAAGGTGAGAGAGCGTAAATATTGTCATCCGCAGATAGAGCAGTTTCGCCGTATCACAGCTCCTCAGTACGGTTAGACTCCGATTACTGTTTTTACCCAGGATTGAAACCCGACCGAAATGGCGTCAGTCGGCGACTCTACCCCTGGGCTATTTGGTGGAAGTAGTCAGACTTTTAAGCGCATATCATTATACGCGCCCAATAGCTAGTTTAAGTATATATGTCTGCTGTAGGATGTGCGTTGTAGAGCAGTGGTTATCGTCTCGGAATTAGAAATTTGACAACCGGGTTCGTATTCCAGTTTGGATCTTTGCATTCACTTACGTACAAATATCATTGGGAAAATTAATAATCTGCCTTTTCCCCCTTCGACTATAGGTTAAATAGCAGAAGAGATTCGGTTCTATAATCTTAGTTAGCAAACAGTCTACCGCAGGAAGTAATGGTAACCTACTGCAGGAAAATATTCTGCACAGTCAGTCATGTCCCTTTCGAGACATGATCGCCCAGTTGTGAATCATGTGTGAAACTTAACTGACTGACATATATGTGTGATGCGTTGAAAGAGCTAGATATTGTTTCATAATATGGTTAAAATTGATCTGGATGTTTTTTATTTTGACACTTGCTAAGTTTTCTGTTCAATCCAAGTGAAGTTTCAGAGTAGTTATCTTTATTGCAAAGATTAGAAGAGATGATACTGAAGGATCGGATTCTTTAATACTATAATATATGTTACTTAGTGTAAAATACACATCTTGGCAAAATTCTGCTCCGACCAAAAAATATACAACAAAAGAGTCAAAGGACACTTGAATAATTTTTGCAAACTATTTTTTTTAAATTTTGCTTCATATTTTTTCTATTTTCACACTTGGGAGCGCTAAAGATAATATCTGTTATTCTTATTTTCATAATTATGACTGAGATGATGTCGGTGTTGCGTTGGCTGAGGTTTGTGTTAGTTGGTTGCACTTGTTTTGTTTCCTTTATAATTCCTTATGATTTAAAAATTATATTCAGGTCAATTTTACATACATTATAAATATCAACAAAACATTACTAGATGTACCTCATTTGGGATGTCTCTACACTTGAAGATTATGTCAAGTCAATCGCTCAATACTAAACTGCTCTTAATATGTTATCTGATAATTCGACAAATTGCTGATCAAAAATAATGGACTTCAAAGTCAGTACATCTGATGTAGAATCGCTAATAAAATTTTGAAATATGCAGAACACACTCTGTTGATAGCAGACACAGTAAGATAACTACAATAATTATTTCAGAAGATAACAAAGGCTAGCAAGGACCAAACATCAGAAGATATAATTTATAGTAGTTAGCATAAGAAACAGCCCAATTAACAAATTACAAATTAGAGAGATCACAATTTTAAAACTGGAAAAATTAAAATTTCTATTGAGGGTTTTAGTGTCTTCCTATAATATAATATAAATTTAATATTTATTATGTAAAACAAAAAATGATTCAAAATACAACTTTAGAATATATAAATGTGTTATATACCCTCTTCGACGGGTATTAAATCTGGAATCTGAAATCATATTTCTTGCATACTCTCTGGAAGGCGAGCAAACTTCAACCTAAATTTTATATTTGTTGTGGACTCCAGAAACCAGTTGAACGTAGATTAAATGGGAAACGATTTTACCGAACATTACAGTCTGTGTACCCAAAATTATCTTCTTTCAAACAAAACTGACGACGATTTCTACTCTCTTAAAATTTGGAAATTTCTCCTCGATCAAAATGACGAAACATATAAAAGGCAACTTATTCGGCGAGAATAAGCACGAACTGAACTCTGATTATCTTTTCACAAGATAAATCGACGGAACATAATTTGGACCGAAATATTTACGCTTTTAAAATCGACGATTTTTTTTTGCTTCAAAATGACGGACAGCAAGAAATTATATTTAAATAAGAAATATTCACTACTTTGATTCATTTTTCGGTGACTGGGCCGTGGAGTGAGAGGTTTGATTGTGTCTGGTAGGAGGCATGGGTGCATATATTATCAACTCGATTGCTCTCTGCAAAAGGTTTTCTCAACTGTAACTCTGTGACAAATGACGTCACTTATATCTTTGTCCAATTTGGATTAATGGCACGACGCACTTCCGGTGCATTCTGTCCCACCTCAGGTCCTTAAAACAAAATGTAGTTTGTACGTGCATTTTACAGCCAATTCCATCTCCCTGCGTTACTTAGTTTAAAATACACAACTTGGCAAAATTCTGCTCAGATCCATGGAATATACAACAAAAGAAAAAAGGATACTTGAATAATTTTTGCAAACAATTTTTTAATTTAGCTTCATATTTTTCTATTTACACTCTTGAGGGCGGTAAAGTTAATAACTTATTCTCATTTTAATAATCTTCACGTTTTAATCACTGAGATGATGTCTGTGTTGCCTTGGTGGAGGTTTGTGTTAGTTGGCTGTAATTGTTTTATTTCCTTTAAAATTTCTTAGGTTTCTAAAAATTCTAATTTACTCAGGGCTATTGTACGTACATTATAAATATCAACAGAACATTGGTAGCTGCACCTTGTTTGAGATGTCTCTACACTTGAAGTTTATGTCAAGTTAATCACACAATACGTGACTACTCTTAATATGGCATCTGCTCACAAACTTTGGTTGATTCTCTCAACATAGAAAATTGTGTAAAGTTTTCTTCATAGAAGAATATAATAGAAAAAACATTAATAAATAAAATAATAATATGTTCTTTGTATATGCTTCTAAAGATTTTCTGATCTAAATGCGTTAATTTAGGATCATATTGTGGACATTAAAAATACTTACGGATATTTCCAAAGATTTAACGTTATCATTCTTCAAGTGAACACTGCATAAATATAGGTTACTTTTATGTGAATTGTTACTCACATTTTTAATATCTGTGTAACACGGCAGAATGTAAACATTGAGCAAACACAAGGTTTTCAGCATAATATTTTGATTCTCATAAAATTTAAGTTTCAGAAAATCTATTGTAACATGCATAAAAAACAAATGTTTCGAGACCAAAGAGCTTTTCATGATCGCATTAATCATACATCTGTTTCAAGATTCCTTGCATTTACGAAGAAAGACGATTAATGAAATGGAGACGCAATGGCAAAATGAATTTGAAAGAAGATGAATACTAAAAAAAGCGAAAATAAAAATCGAGTCACGTAATTAAGTATCTACTTGAATCTGATCTGCTTTGTTTTTTCTTTCTCTGTTTAGCGCCATTCTCCGGGCTAATTATATCTCCGCTCTTTTGCCGCACATAAGAGATATATACAATTAAAAAACATGAAACATTACATTGCTTTTAAGTACTGAGAATTATTCTCCAGCTGAACGCAAGTATTTAAACGATTCATGTGTAATTCTGAATAAAAGAACACAAATAAACATTTTATATTTGATATCCGTGGAGGCATCTACGGTAACAAAGACCAGACAACTGAAACAGTTGCAGAAAACATAGAAATATTACCAAGCGTATAGAACTCATACATAATGACAGTTCTGTGTTATACCAATTGATGGATTTGAAAAATATGACGTAGTGAGGATAATTTAAACATCTCTCTCTCTCTCATTCTCTCTCTCCCTATATATATATATATATATATATATATATGTGTGTGTGTGTGTGTGTGTGTGTGTGCCTGATTTACGAACTCTTGTATTTGAAAGATAGACTGTTTTTCTATAAATAAAACAATGTTAGTGATCTCGATTATTTTTAATCATTTCACACATGGCAAGGCAGAACTGCCACTGGTTTGCAATGGTTACAGAATAAGTAAACGATGAGAAAAAGCAACAGATTACAGAGGAGACAGAGAATGAGTTATGGTAATCAATTTGATGTAATAACAAACAAATCGGAACTTCTCAGAATTTATAAATCTGAATGTGCAGAGTGGTGAAAATACCTCAAAGGATTAAAAAGGATCTCTTTCTTTTATAATAAGAAAGAATATTTATTATTCAGCAAAGATTGTTACTCATAATATTAGGTGTTTAATAATCATTGGAATTTATTTGTATGCACAAACATTTTTAAGGTTAAATTTCTTGAATCTTGGTGAAAATTTTTTAAAAAGTATTCTTGATATTTATGGTTACACGGCTAGTAGTAAGCATCTTACGTTAATTTTTTTGTTCCTCTGTTTTTTTTTGTTTTTCTTTTTTTGTTGGAGCTGACTAGTTGTAACGAAGAAGCAATATTAAGGAGAAAGAAGGAGTGATTAATTTAAAAAGTTTTATAGTCTGCCCATTTAAGATACAGAGGATACAACTCTTATTCTTACTTTCGTTAAATGAGGAAAAGGCGAGAAAAAATGCGTGTCAAGCATTCAAGCCAAGTCTCGCTTTAAAAGAATAATGCAAAATCAGCCAATATATATATATATATATATATATATATATATATATATATATATATAATATTTTGAGAACACAAATTCGGATTTATTAAGAATTCAAAATATAAAGAAATCTTGCCACATATATGCATATATATCTACCGACCTGAATATTGGAGACATCTTCTCAGGAAATTATCTATCTTATAGTTTTTAAGAATATTTCTCGAATATTCAAACCGATATATATATATATATATATATATATATATATATATATATATATATATATGTGTGTGTGTGTGTGTGTGTGTGTGTGTGTGTGTGTGCTGTTTAATTATTTAAAAGAAAAAAGACAGTTCTGTTTTGTTTTATCAGCGCTCATCAGTACGGTTAGACAGCCGATTGCCTTTTACCCAGGTTTGAACCCTGACCGTACTGGCGTGAGTCGGAGATTCCACCTCTGATATATATATATATATATATATATACACAAAGATTTTTATTGAATAACCACATTTGTGTAGGATTATTTTATTTTAAGTTAAATTCGACAAAATTTATTATAATAATTCTTCAATGGAAAGGGTTTGAACCTGCGCCCACATTTTCAAATAATGCTTCTAAAACGAAGCTACTATCAATTAGTCATCATAGACAACCGCACCTACCTCCCATTAGCATGGACCAGGCTTGCATCCCAGAGAGTAAAACACTACGCCTCCTTGGTCTCTCACTTTCAGCGGACCTCAAGTGGAATGACTATATCGAATCCATTGCTAAATCCGCTGCTATGAAAGTCGGTTCTCTGTGAATGGCCCGGAAGTTTTTCCGTCTGAATCTATCCTGCACATTTATAAATCTACCATCCGCCCGTGCATTGAATACTGTTGTCATGTCTGGTCGGGTGTCCCTGCTATTCTTTTTGGGCTTCTCGACAAAGTACAGCGGAGGGTTTGTAATGTGATCGATACTGACTTGGCAGACTACCTGCAGTCTCTCTCTCAGCGGCGTGACATGGCTTCCCTGTGTCTCTTCTATAAATACTTACATGGCTTCTGCTCCGATGAACTTAGATCACTGGTGCCTCCTAGGTTCGAATTTGCACGAGATACTAGATTAGCAACTAGATCCCACCCTTTTACAGTGAAACCGATAAACTGCAACCGCAACTTCTACTCCAATAGTTTCTTTTCTCGTTCTTCCCGACTGTGGAATTTCCTTCCACAGGACTGCTTCCCCGACAGCTACAATCTCCAGAAGTTTAAATGTAAGGTCAATAGACACCTCCTAACACACTAACTCGCTTCCATTCTTTCAAACACTCTTCCCATCCACCAAACTACCTATCACCCCTCTCCTGACATTTCCTATATCTAACCACTCTTTCTATTTACCTTCCCCTATGTAGCCCCAAGCGCAATAATGGCAGTGGAATGCCTTACTTTGGGTGAAATGATAAAAAAAAGTATTCGCTTGGCGTAAAAAAATTAAAGAAAGATTTATTGCCCTTACAGAAAACTTACTAAAGAATTCATTTTAATTTTTAATACGATATTTCTTATTATTTCATAAGTTATATAAAAATAATTGTAACATTTTCATTTATATGTACTTTTTGTTTTTCAAATATTTTATATGTCAAATCCCAATAATTATATGTTAACATGATTCCTCTATAAAATCTTATTGATATTTTTTCACGGATATTTATTTTTGAATTCCTTTTAACTATTAATGAATTAAAAAATAATATCAGTGTCTTTAGGTTACAGTTGCATTGAGATCGATTGCTTTCCATGGTTGATCAACAGAACACAACGTTAGCAAGAATAAATAAATAAAAAACAAGTCTCCATCTGATTTCATGAATTCCCTCTGAAATATTTTATTTGAATATTTCATAGTAATTATTGGAAATATATATATATATATATATATATATATATATATATATATATATATAATCATCCGCACACAGATCTGTTTCGCTGTATCAGATCTCATCAATACGATTATACAGCCGATTGAATTTTACCCAGGATTGAAATCCGGACAATTTGGCGTCAGTCGGCGATTCTACCTCTGAACTACGGGCTCTCGGTAGAAGGATATATATATATATATATATATATATATATATATATATATATAATGAGACTATTATAGTTTCATTTTCTACTAGTACGTTGAAGATGGATTTGGGTAGGTTTTCTTGTCTGTTTAAATTAATCATGCTTTTATCTATGTAATACACACACACACACACACACACACACATATATATATATATATATATATATATATATATATATATATATATATATATATATATATATATGTATGTATGTATATATATAGTGTTTAGATCAATTAAAACTCATTTAAACACATAGGAAAACCTACCAAACTTCACAGTAGTATAAATAGTGATATACTTCTTCTTCTTCTTCTATGTGCCCTGTCCCTTCAGGACGTAGCCGATCATGGCTCTCCACGTCTCCCTATCCCTTGTGGCTCTTAGTATGTTTGCTCCTGTTACTCCTGGCAACCCCCGTTCCGTCATCCACCTGATCAGTCCCTACAATTATGTTATCCGCTGCCTTCCTCTGTCTCTCCTTCCTTCTATCTGTCCAGTCAGTATCAGGTTCTCCAGGCTCTCCTTCCTCATTGCATGTCCCAGGAACTTCAGTTGTCTCTTCCTGATGCTCAGCATCAATTTCCTTTTTGTTGCCATTCTTTCTAACACCTCGTCGTGGCTTGTATGCTCAGTCCACGATATCCGTAGCATCCTTCTGTATTTCGGCCGCTTCCTGTTTTGTCCTCATTTTCGATGATATTGTCCAGCATTCACTGCCGTATTGAAGAACTGACATCACGTAGCAGTCTAGCACTCTTTTCTTCGTTTCTATTGAGATTTTCCCGTGTGTTAGTATTTTGCTCATCTTCTGGAACGCGTCCTTTGCCATGCCAATTCGCCTTCGGATCTCCGTGTCGCACTTTCCATCTTCTGTTAGAACACTTCCTAGGTACTTAAATTCTTGGACTTGTTTGATTCTGTTATCCCCCACATGTATTTGGCATTTTGGGTTGTATCTTTTGCTGATGACCATGCACTCAGTTTTCTTAAAGTTTATTTGTGTTCCCTTTTTGTCACTCTCCACTGCTACTTTCTGTATGAGGTCTTGTAGTTTCCTTTCCGTGTCCGCAATCAGCACTGTATCTTCCGCATATCTAATGTTGTTCAGGTTGTGGCCTCCGATAACAAGTCCTGGCGTGTCATCTAGGGTCCTCAAAATATTCTCGCTATATAGGTTGAACAAATCCGGTGAAAAGACGCATCCTTGTCTTACGCCTTTTTCTATCTTTGTGTATCTAGTGAGGTCGTTACTTGTCCGTATGCAGGCCGTTTGCTGCCAGTAGAGATTCTTGATTATTCTTATTAACATGTAACTATTAGGATTAAAATCAATGAAAGCACTAATGATAATAAAGGAAAGTTACACTCAATAACAACAGAATTAACTATGAACGAGACCACAATGCGTTGAGCGTACGAAAAGCATTCGTATAAATTTAAACACATACATTAAAATAAAGAAATATTCACCCTTGATAATGGCTAAAAGCATAGCCGAAAACGCACAGGTATGCTGAACTTTTGGATAGTTTTTACACTTTTTGCATCTAGAACAGAAAAGATTTTACGGCCACAAAAAAGTAAATAAAATGGTTCATCTCATCAACTTGTCACTCATCATTAACTTAAACGTATATATATATATATATATATATATATACACTATAGTCATCCACAGACAGTGTGTGTATATATATATATATATATATATATATATATATATGTGTGTATGTGTGTGTGTGTGTGTGTGTGTGTGTATGGATCGATGATTTGTCCAACATGCATTTTTACATTATATAAAAACATATCCGTGTAAAATATTCAACTTTTATCTTTGTTTAATTGTTTTGTTTTTGCTTATTTCGGTTATCGTCTGGCAGTTATTAATGTTAGTATCATGGAGGAAAAAGTTTATTGCGTTCATTGTGAGATCGTAAAATTTACGAGAGTTTAGAACTTATTCACAGATTTTGAATGTGCTAGAATGTCCATATCTTTTAATATATTACGCGTATTTTGAACAAGCTTTAACAGTGATGACGGTTATTTTATTCGCTTTCATCTCCTTTGTAAAATAATGACTGCGATTATTTGAATCTTTCATTGCATAAACATCGGAACATAATTTTGGTTATATTTCAAATTGTAGTAATCGATTATGTGCTATAGTCGCGTCACGTTGAAATTAATATCTAATACTTTATGAACAGTGTTAGAGTGTTAGTGGCTGGTTGTATTGCAGTCGAGTTCGAACATTTTTTTTATTACAGCTTTATGTCTAATTTAAATAGCAATCTTTTGAGACCAATGTGAGTACGAACCAGAAGGTTATTTTTAAATTCTTTCATACGGTATATAAATGTACCCGTTCACATTGATCAACCCTTTCTTGAACATTTATCGATTCGAGACAGTGAATATTTGCTTTGTATGGTGTTCGGCAATATGTTTCAACAAAGTTTGCAGTGATGTATGTGAAATCCAGTTTCTAGGTGACCCAGCAGTGGCTTTCACACGCTCATGAGAGTAAATATATCAGTTATAGTGTCATTTATTTCAGCAAAGATAAATGAAGAAGAGCATTAAGAGATCACATGCGTATATGGTCATGAACCTTTGTTTGTGCACATCTTAACTCATTACAGACAGATACAAAAACTTGGAGATATTAGTGCATTGAATAAGTTTTTACTGATTTATCATGCGCTACTTTTTTCCCATCTTTCTGATAGCATTTGAATTCCATGTCGGAAAAACGACACATATTTTGTGGCTAACGACAAGTCGACACATTTTTGGAATTTTCATTGGAATGATTTGATTACTACTTACTTTGGAGAAACTTCTAGAAGCCCAAATCAATTCAGTTTAGTATATAATTACTCATCGTAAGGATTAATCTCAGACGAGGAATATGGATTTATTTCCTCATGATTAACTACTGATGTACAGACGATGACGGCGAAAGAGTCTATCATTCTCTATATAATAAAGTTGAAAGATTGGATTCAAAATTGGATATCTCGAAAGCCTTTGCATTCTGGCATACAGGTTATTCTCTACGATCTGAAATGTTACTTTGTTTCCAGAGACATTTTTGATCCTTTCTTTTCTATCAAATCATGAAATGAAAGTTATCCTGAGCAACAATTCTTCTAGATCTCAACTTGGCATCTACGCAGATTACAATATCATTTACTACTGCCTCATTAGTAAGGCGGATAAGTCTAACAAGGATAACATGTAAGCTTATGTCCAAAGAACCTTAAGATCGTGGTTAACTTCGGCAAAAAATGCTTATTGTTTTAATGCCGCAAAAACCATTCCACTTCATTAATCCACTGAGATATCCTTGTATCTTCGCATCAAAATGATTGATGTTAACCTCAAGGAAAGTGACGCTTTGCGCATTCTCGGGCTACTCGACAATGTCCCTTACCACTGGTCACTTGATTTGCGGCCGCCCTCCTCACCCGACTGCAAACCTCTTGACTATTTCTGCTGTATACGGTCGACTCTCTGAAAGCGGCCATCGTAAAGGCGTTCGCCGCTATAGGCAAGAACATGTTTGTGACTCATTTTACGCCCGCCTTGAGATGGTCGTCACCGGAGTCGGCGTTTACATTGAAAAATAATATAGTAAGTAACTAACTGTTGCTAAATAAACTATCGGGTCTATGCACATATATTTTTTTGTTTTTATTGCCTATTTTGTTTTCTATATTGCCTATTTTGTTTATATATATATATATATAGTTTGGGTCACAATCAAATTTGACCAGTAGTCAGTTGTACTAAAAAGAGCTCAATATATCTTTATTCTGGATATTTTAATATTTTTCATTTTGAATTATTTATATCCGCAACCTAGGTTTCAAAATTTTTCAAAGAGACATATATACGAAAGAGTAACTGGAATTAGGTAGGAGTTACTGAAGGATCTTAAATACTATCATCTAGGTTTATATGATCTTCAGTTGTATTCATAGGTGTGGTTACATCTGGGCATTATTTCTGATCTTTAATTTAGTATTTTACTATTTGGAAACGTGTGTGTGTATATATATATGTGCTGATGCGTGTATCCCTTATAAATATTTGTGCGTGTCTCTCTTTTTTTTCAGGCTCTCAATCAATTACAGTTAAAAGTTAAATTCAAACTCTAAATAATATTGTTTCTTCATTTATTTAAAACTTTAATTAAATTAATCTTTTTTTATTTAGATCACAGAATTTACGCTAATATATCTTCAAGTAGATTACAGATCATATTTTTCTGAAGTGAGTGAAATCTCTTAATAAAACTAGCATTAAAAACAAATTCACACTGAATAATTCGATTTGTCTTTTTCAAACGTTTTAACTTTGAAACAGAATATGATTCAGAAATAAGTGTATTTTTTTCGAGAGAATCCAGAATCAGACGATCACAGTCGGCCGATGACAATTACATGACACTGCATTTTAAATCAATCCAACTTTTGTTGCCATGGCAACTGGACGTTCCATTTGCATGTGTCCAGTGTTGCATAAGTAGATCTGCTTTGTCTTGGAGTGCCCAGGAAAAAAATATGAGCGACCACATCTGGGAAAGAGATCAGTGTCGTCTTTCGTGATATATTTATTTCTCTAAATCTTCAAGAACTTTCTCTCTTGATAGTCGTCCTATTTCTCTCGAAATAAGCGCATATTAAATCATGGTGGGCGCAGGCAATTCCAGTGACAGCTTACAGAAGCATGTGACGATGTTATTTATCGAAAACATCGTCAAAGACACTAGCGCAGGGAATTTGAGATTTGCAGTGACGCTTTTATTCTGTAAAATTCGCGTTGCTAGGGCAACAATTTGCGAATGCTGTAAGATAGTAACAAGAACCCGATGTATTTTTCCCTTCCCAATCGCCAGAAATATGAAAGTGGTTTTGAGAAAAAAAAAGGTAGATGCATCTATAATGACATCTGCTTGTGATAAAAATAAAATCAGCGACTTAAGTAAATATCATTCAATTAACTCTAGTATGTGTGTCCTATACACGTTTATATACATACGAACAATCATGCATTAATTTTTACATTTTATAATAAAATAATAATATAGTTAGTCTTTATTAATTAGTACAATTGCTACATGTAAGAGATGGGGCGTATACAATATCTGTAGCCATCAACCTACAACATTAATCTGAAAACTATAAATTTTCTGGAAACGGAAATAAGCATAAAAATCTTCCCAGACCAACACAACTTACTAAATAATCAGATTTCTCCCAAAAATACACACAAGATAGAATTTTTACTTTACTTAAAAATGTAAGACTAAAAATGAGTACTTTGAAAATATCATCATAAAAATGCAAAATAATGCGCTTATACATAAGGCGGATAATGTTGCATACAGTAATTTAAACTAGAAAAATATGATAACAAACCGCCGAGTTAAACCTCTAGGGCCATTCGTATCATATTTGATACAGTATTTCCCTATAAGGAAACATTTGGTATTTCCCTATAAGTAAACATTTGGTATTCATTGACTGAGCAGTCAGTACTGCTTTCATTTGAAATTTATAAAATATTTCTCTTAAAAAATTTTTCAGGAAAATATTTCTTTCACGGCTTGTTTTCATACTGTATCAAATATGATACGAATGGCCCTAGAGGGTTAATAAACCTCAAATATATATAAACAAACAAATTAAGTAAATAAACACATTAACAAAATTTGAAGTGTTACATAAACAATAGTAAATGAAATAATGACTAGAAATCCAAGGACCTCTGCAATACAGTATTTTCCCAGCAATTGACAACAGATGATTTTTAAAATCAGAGAGAATAGCTTCAATGATCTGGACCACACTCAAGAGGGAAAATATAAAAATAAACTTAACGGTTTTCAAAAATTAAATTTACACTTAAAAGTAAGCAGCGGAGACAATTCAGTTTTTGCTGCTTGAAAGACAAAAAGTAAATTTTATTAATAAAATAGGGAAATGAACAGAAACTTTATCCCGTACTGAATCGGAACCAAAATCTAATTACTTCGCTTCAATCACAAAGCCAATAATTCCAGAAAATTATTTTAAAATCAAACAACGATAACGAATAGATGACAGGCGTAAAGTTTAATGAAACTGTATGCTTCCATTTTAGACCTAAGCAGGTTGAGTGTAAATTTAGTCATTAACGCTATCATAAAAAATGCGATTAGCGAAAAGAAATGGAATTATTGGATAACAGATCTCACTCTCCATATATATATATATATATATATATATATATGTGTGTGTGTGTGTGTGTGTGTGTGTGTGTGTGTGTGTGTGAGAAGAGAGATTCTTGTGGAACTCATGTCTTAAGATTTTTTTTAAGTGTTTTATTGATAAAAAGATAATTTGGCAAGCATTTTTCTGTCGCAAAATGCTTGATATCGTGATAGAGATACAGCGTTGGCATGATTAATGTGGAGAAGTATGTCACTTAACTGAGTAGGGTTAGGATGTCTTCGAAAGTTAGTGAGCGAAGCATTATCATGTCCTCACTCTTCAGGGCTTTTTTCCACAGCTGCTTTTTCTGTTTATCAGTTGATAAAGAAAAAGCCATAAAATGTAAAGACATTATTATGGTACTTTCACGAAACTTCGAAATAGTCATAACCCTGCACAATTAAGTGACAAACTCCTCCACATAAATCCTATAAATATAAAAGTGTGTTGTGCATGATATCATCACGACAAAACAACTATATTATTGCATTATATTGTGTTTGTCTTTTTTTTAATTTTCATTTTCATATAATGTCGAGCGATTGAAGAAGAAATTCAAATTAAATTCTTTTGGCTGCAATCCGAATCCATAGAGAATGCATCCTCAGTTATCTTGACCACAACCAAATAAACAGACAGACAAACGCGAACGAATACAATACATCCGACGTACAATAAACAATGAAAAAAGTTAACAAGCATCATTATAAAAATATGTAAAAAGAAGAAATTTCAGATGCACATTTTTCTACATAGTCGGTACTAAAATATCATGAAGCATAGCCGTTACCAGCTACCCAATAAACCTTAAGAATACAAATGATGTTACTTCCCATAATGCACTATTGACCAACATATAAAAATAATCCAGCCAAACGAAAACACATGTAGTGAAGACTGCGTTCATGCATAAAAATCACTGTCGCCGTGCAGTGCAAATCAGAATGTGAAATTTTAAACATAAACACACACACATTCATGCACATACATATAAGTTTGTTTATGAGACTGTGTTAAAGTAAATAGTACGACGTAGATTAAAAATTTATTTGATTTAGAAATATTATCGTTATACAACCAATATTGGAGAAAGAAGATGAAATATATATTCAATAGAACTTCATTCGACCTCGAAGTGAATATATGCCTAGAATAACTGATTATCTTAAATATTGTTTAACAGCGATTGTAGTCTTAAATGCGTAGTTAGGTCCATGGGGACCATACATTAAGTACATTTTAGAAGGCACCTTTACAAATAGTGACACCAAAAGAGGTTAATTTGAATATTTTCTTCAATCACTTAGTTTTACATGGAAACGAAAATTAATATATATATATATATATATATATATATAATTCCAAGTGAAGAGGAGTCAAGGATTTTTTTATATTTTGAGCGCTTTGGCATTTATTTTATTATAAACAGTGTTCAATATAATAAGTATTATAGAGCTTAATATAATATAATATAATTATATGGTTATATCAATTACATAACCATATAATTATATTGTATTATATATATATATATATATATATATATAATGTGGTAATATGTGGAGGATTGCGCAGGTTATGCCTATTTCGATGTTTCGTGAAAGGACCATTATAATGTCCTCACTTTTCGAGGCTTGTTCATCATCTGCTGATAAAGAAAAAAAGCAGATGGAGAAAAAGCCCTGAGAAGTGAGGACATAATAATGCTGCGCTCACTTAACTTTGGAGTCGTCATAACACTGCTCAGGTAAGTGACAAACTTCTCTTCATTAATCTTGTTATCGCTGTATCTCGATATCGAGCACTTTGCGTCAAAAAATGCATGTCAAATTATATTTTTGTCAGTAAAACACTGAAAAAACAAAAATCTTTGGATTTCTGTTCATCAAAACTCTGTCTCTGTCTCTCTTTCTCTCTCTCTCTCTCTCTCTTTATATATATATATATATATATATATATATATATGTGTGTGTGTGTGTGTGTGTGTGTGTGTGTGTGTGTGTGTGTGTGTGTGTGTATACAGGGAGTGAGAAAGATCTGTTATCGAATAATTTCATTTCTTTTTCTAATCGCATCTTTTATGATGATAGCGCTCATGACTAAATTCGCACGCAACGTGCTTAGGTCTGAACTAAACACCTCCAGTTTCACTAAAATCTACTCCCGTCATCAATTCGTTATCGCCGCTTGGTTTCGAAAGATCTTACTGAAAGTAGGGTAAAATCAGATTAAAAGAAATCTCCGACGGTGTGAATTTATTTAAGATGGATCCCAGCTTGCCAGAAACTGTCTCACACACATAAATCCATGACCTTCCTCTGCGGCGTATTTGGAAGGAGACATGCAAAGTCCAGTTATAAAATTGCAATGGACGCCTTCTGACTTTTACAATATTTAATAGTGCCTTTTGTTGAATGTCTGTTATGCGTCTATAAATTCAGACTTTTTTTCTCATTTAGTTTAACGTTCTTTTTCGTTGATATGCCATTATCCGCCAGGACGTAGGCGAACATGGCCCTCCACATCTCCCTCTCTCTAGTGGCTCTTAGCAGTCTTTTTATTTGTTAACCTACCCGTCTTTTTCATCCAAATCCTCAAGCCTGTCATGTATGTTACGGGTTGCTTTCTTCTGTCTCTCTTTCTCTCTATCTGAATATCAAATTCTCGAAGCTCTCCTTCCTCTTTATATGTCTCAGGAACTTTGTCTTTTTTTTCCAGATGTTTAGTATTAGTTTCCTTCCTATCCAAAGCTACATGATTGCTTACATGCTCAGTCCATGGTATCCGCAGCATCCTTCTCGAGAACCACATTTCTGTTACTTAAAGTCTATCATTTGCAAGTACCCTGCCTAAATCACATAAAAAATCCAGTACTCTCTTCTTTCCAGCATATTTTTCCGTACTAATCCTTTGAAATGCATTCTTGGCCACGCCGATTTGCCTTCAGCTCTCTATGTCGCACAGTCCGTCTTTAGTTAGAACATTTCCCAGGTATTTAAATTGCTGTATTTGCTTGGTGTTAATATCCCCCACCTATAGCTGGCATTTTGCACATTCTATTAATGAATATGCATTCAGGTTTCTTGTAGTTTATTCATGGTCATGTCTTTCTACTTTTATCAGATATCTTCCGTAGGAGGTCTACTCGTTTCGTTTCTGTGACGGCTATCAGCAATGTATCATATGCATATCTTATATTGATCAGATTGTTTCCGCCCATGATGAATCCTGGAATGACTTCAGTGCTTTCAGAAATGTCTCGCTGTAAAAATGGAAAAGATCCTGGTAAAAGAAATATATTTGTATTAAATCCCTTTCTATGTTTGTATATCTGCTGAACGCAATTTCTGTTCATATGCAGGCGGTTTGCTGCTAGTAGAATTTCCGGATTAATATCTTTTTCAAATATGTCTAGGTTGCTGAGCATTTCCATCAAGTCTTTGTGGCGCAGTTTATCGAACGCCTTTGCGTAGTCTATAAAACTCAGGTACACCACCTTCTTTATTTGCATTGCCATTTCCGATTGCTTTTTAAGAATAAATACAGCGTTTCTAGTTCCAGTGTCCTAGACGTAACCGCACTGTTTTGGCATTAATTCTGGCCTGATTTTACTGCACGCCCTATTCATCAGGATGTGGATGATGGATCTTGTTAAATGACTCGTTCGACTGACTGTTCGGTGGATTTCACATTATTGTACATAAAATATTTTAACGGCTTAATCAGTATAATAAGACGATCAACAAATGCAGTAGAAGTGCAATAGAACAACAGGAAAACATGACGCTAATCATTGCTTTCTTTATAATTCAAATAACATTAAGTGAAAAACATGTATTTCCTTTGGTCAAAATCCTTTTTCGTCACAAATACCATTTCATATGGTGTTATACAATTTTAATTGCTTAGTTTTGTATCAGGCACTACTACCGGAAGATAAGAATTTTTTACAGTTTGTGCGTATAATGCAGTGATTGATGATACGTTAGAAATAGTATCAAAATAGTTATCAAGAATAGTATGGCTTTTTCAAAGATTGTTGCAACATACATGCCGTCCTAAAATTTCTCTTCCACTGCTTGTATCTCTCTCTCTCTCTCTCTCACACACACACACACACACACACACACACACACACACACACACACACACACATATATATATATATATATATATATATATATATATTTCCAGATGATTGCATAGTTGGGAGTTAGTGTGATAGGAGGTGTCTATTGACCCTACATTTAAACACCTGGAGATTGTAACTGTCGGGAAAGGAGACTTGTGGAAGGAAGTTCCACAGGCGGGAAGCGCGAGAAAAGAAGCTGTTGGAGTAGAATTTACGGTTACATCTTATTTGTTTAACTGTAAAAGGGTGGGACCTAGTTGCTAATCTAGTATCTCGTGTAAATTCGTGCTTAGGCGGCACCAGTGATCTAAGCTCATCGGAGCAGAAGCCATGAAAGTACTTGTAGAAGAGGCACAGGGAAGCCACATCACGCCGGTGAGAAAGCGGCTGCAGCCGGTCTGCCAAGTCACTATCAACCACGTTACAGATCCTCTTTTGTATTTTGTCAAGAAGCCCAAGAGTTTCATTTAACACTCAAAAACCAAAACATTAACCAGAAAACTCGAGTCATGTTATTAAAAAGACTCGTCACATCAAGACATTTATATGGATGTTATACGTGGCGTCAAACCTGTTCAGATATAACTGAACTCTTAGCTATTCTCGGATGAATGGTTAAAAAGGAATTTTGAGCGGTCTTCGAAAATTTTACATGTGTGCTACAGAATCATAAACAATGAATTGTACTATAGTGAACAGGAAGTTAAACGTAAACTCTCTCCTCTTATTCACCTTAACAAAAATTCACAATTATATGTGAAATTCTAATTTTGAAAAGGAAAAGAATTGACCATGTACTGAAAGAAAAAAACGAATCGAAATATCGCTATCCGATGTTACATGAATTTTTTACCAATGAAAGGAAGTGATTTACAAAACTGAGAGAAAAGTTAACAAACCTACGCTAAAAATGTCTTTGGCTATAAAAACTGGAAAAACGTCGAAGCTATCAGTCAGATGGGAGAAGAGAGACGACGTGCTAAAATGTGACAAAAGAAACATCAAGAAATGAACCTGGGCAGTTGATGTCACATATTCATGCTTCTTTCTCTTGTGCTTTTTTTCATTTATCTCTTTTTTACATTTTCAACATTCTCGCAGTCAACAACGACGAAAACAACAGCTATAACAAGATACTTCAACTGACTTCTAAATATTAACTTCGATAAGTACCATTTTAACTTATTACTTCTCCATTTGCCCTTACTCGCCGGCCATAAAAAAGAAAAGGAACATACTTTATTAGTAACCATTTACTATTTCAATACAGGTCACTTATTTTACAAATGAAACGTTTTATTCTTCCACAAATCTACCTTTATATGAAAAAGAATAATCCCAATATATTGGGAGTTAGGTTATGTTTGACACCGGGCCAATTTAATTAAGTGTAGACCTTTCCACAGTAACAGCAACAAAGTCTAAAACGATTATTACAGGTGATTTCACAGGGAAACAATGAGATGATTAAGATTCTGATGTTCCACACTGATTCCAAAAAGTTTATGTAGGAAACCTCATTCATACATTTATTCAGGTAAATGCCATACGTGATATACGCTTGGGCAATCATATCTCGAAAGAGACATGAATGACTCGGCAGATAATTTTCCAGCAGTAGGTTGCTATTATTTTCTGCGGTAGACTGGTTGGCAACCAAGGCTATATAAACTAATCTGTCCTTGGCTCTCCAATTCCTTGTTCATAGCCGATATCCACTGCGCCATAAAACAAGGAGAGATAACAGTTACTGCACTTGATAAACCTATTTTCTTAACAAATTTTTGTAAATGAAATATACTATAAATTTTAACCAAAAGCAGTATACGATCCCCGGTCATTGAATACAGACTATCCTTGTAAGGAAACGCTGTTAATCTCGTGGTTTGTAGAAAATAGTAGTAAATTGTATTTATGGTTATACCCAATAAAATGCTAAATATTCAAAAATACTCACTATATTATATATAGTGGTTAGAGTCCAGATTATTTTGTAGCGTTTTGCATTCTTTTATCTAATTTTCTGCTAGTATTATAATCGCTATCTTTCATTTCATAAATTATCTAACATGAAATAACCAGTGACATTCGTTATGTCATCTTAAACTGATAGACGCAATTTGCATTTCTTCTGATATCTGAATTAGTTCTGACGTTTCCCTCTTTAGATATTGGCTTGCTGATTTCAACCTATATAAAAGAAAGAATAGATTTCATGAATGTGTTCTTAAATGTATTAATCGAGTATGATTCTAGCTGACAACCGTGGTATGAATAAAAGTTCAGGAGGTTTACTTAGTTAAAGAGGATTTGATGACAAATGCAGTTGAAACAGATGTACATGTCTGATTTTCAAATCAGTCTCCGATATCCTTTCATCTTATCTGTTTCTGAAAACAGGCAATGTCGCCAGTTTTGTTAGGCAAGCAACTCCGGTGTAAGAGGAAAAATTCTTTGATAGCCTAGGTTTAAATTTGATTCAATTTGGAAAAGAAATTGCATTGTCATGAGATCTTTTTTACGTATCGTTCAAACAAGGACAGGTCGTATAAATTTTGAAGCATTTTAACATTTGAAATTGTAAGCTACATCAAGAAAACTATTAACAGTCAATAATATTCTCTCCAAATAAACAATCATAATTGAACGATAATTTTGCATCAGTTATAAAAAAAGAACGTTTAAATCTGAGGTAGTATTGCCTTAACAATATTTATAAAAGATTATCATAGTGTTTGTTAAACGTTTTATTCCCTGTGTCGCATTTCTGAATGAATATTTGCTTGCGCTTCAACAAATTTTATATGATAAATAGAGAAATACCTTTAGAGAGAAAAAAACCGGATTCGAAGTTTTTAACATCATATCTGATAACTCTCTTCTCCAATCTGCGGACTCTAGTTACTGTATTCATAATACTTGATATATTCGAATGATTTTAAAAACTAGTTTTTAAATTTTTTTTCAGTTATCCTGGCTGACCTGCTATTCTCCTCCGCTGCTCGTATGAGTCGCGCCCCCACCGTTTGAAAATCACTTGCTTAGTATAATACGTTAAAGTTGGAGGGGTGGGTTAAATTTTCATTTTTGAAATAACTGAGTTTATGATATCTTACATTGTTTTATGTTCTCTGAAAAAAAATAATTAGAGACTTCTTATCCGATGACATACAAAATAAAACTGGATGTAAGCCGTGAATGGGTATAGACATTAATGTGTTCAGTTTGCCAACTTTAATTTGGAAAGAAAAATAGCAAATTTAACAGAAGAGTTAAAAATAGCGTTTTTCACAAGAAAATTATACAAATTGTGGAGCATCCGTTGAAGTTGACTCAGTTATAATATGTCCTAGGAGTGACAAGATTTTTAACTATTACATAACATCGAAATGCTTGTACGGCTTTCAAAAATTACTGCATTTATCTCGCTGAGAAGGATAGTTCGTTCATGGCAGATGCTAAACTTTTAAAGGGAATGGGATGCATTTTGATGTATTAAATTAATAGCAACGTCTGAGTGATGCTATTAAAGTATAGTAACGTTAATTTGAAAGCTAATGAGTGTTTAATAATTTCAGAGGCAGTAAATTTTAAACGACTTTGGTAAATGCGAATATGATAGGCATTTACACTCATAAATGAAGATTGTTGATCATCTTAGACATCATCGCGTTTGATTAATGCTCGTTGTGGAAGTTGCTGAACAGATAGGTCCTTCGCAAGCTCTAAGCAATTTTTTAAAAACAGAATCTATTGAATTCGAAATCAGTGACAAGTAGGATGGATAAAAGAGTGTATTCAAACGCTATGATAAAAATAAAAAAATAATGAGTAAAAAACAGACAGTGAAAACTATTTGTTTTTTTCTTTTATAGTGAACCTTTTTTTGCAACACTAATGACTATGAGATATTGATGGGGGAGGCGAATATAACCAAATATAATTGACATAAAATCACAACGCATTTTTGATGTTTTGGAATATTACGTTTTAGTATATATCTATTTGACACAAGGCCAAATCTTTACTCAATGTAGAACATTATTAAATGCGATTGTTGTAAAGACATAAGAAAATGAAGTAGAATATTAGGATAGAGAATTAAAAACTTGCAGGCGTTATCATCAAATATCTCCTCGGGATTTCATCCGCAAATTAGCGGCGGTTTAGAAGGTCTCTGTGTTAAATTTCCTACTTATCACAATTTTTTTTTTATAAGCGTTTCACCCCGAGCAAGGCATGTCACTGCCACTACTGCGCAGGGGGCTACGTAGAGTTGAGAAAGGCTGATTAAATATAGGAAATGACAGAGGGTGGGTGATAGGCGGGTAAGGATACCGAGAATGAGGGTTGGGTAGAAGGAAAGAGTAACAATCGATCTTGCATATGTTGTGTAGCGGATCCTACCCGTGTGTGTCTAAAATTCTGGCTTCAATGAATGAAGCTCATTATAACATATGCGGTGTGACGTGTTATCGAACAGTGAAACACTTAAACACTTACCGAACAGTGAAACACTTAAAAAGAAGCGTTAGGTGAAAATGTGTTGTGTCGTGGCTCGTACCATGTGACATCCGGTCGCTCGGATGTAAAAAAGACAATGTGCGTTTAGCACGGGGCGTTGTCATTTTTACGGACTAATACAATTGTAAGTAATGTATAGGCTCTACCCTAGGTCCTACGCTCTTTCCGATCTACATTAACGATCTCCCCGATGCTATAAGATCTCAACTAGGCATGTACGCCGATGAGACTATAGTATACTCTCGCCTCGATCAAAAATCCGGTGTGGGCAATAAAGCGTACCTCGCTGCCGAGCTTGAGAAGGACCTCCAATCCCTGGTGGACTGGGGTAAGAAATGTATCGTAAATTTTAATGCTTCCAAAACGAAGAGGCTATTAATTACCCATAATAGACAATCGACCCTACCTCCCATTAGCAGGGAACAGGTCTGCCTTCCTGAAAGTAAAACGGTACGCTTTCTTGGACTCACACTCTCAGAGGACCTGAAGTGGAATGGTTATAACGAATCCAATGCTAAATCCGCTGCTATGAAAGGCGGTTCTCTGTGTAGAATCTGGAAGTTTTTCCGGCCTGAGTTAATCTGCACATCTATGAATCTACCACCCGCCCGTGTATTGAATACTGCTGCCACATCTGGTCGGGTACCCCTGCTATTCTCCTAGATTTCCTTGACAAAATACAACGGAGAATCTGTAATTGGCAGCCCGGCTGCAGTCACTCTCTCACTGTCGTGATGTGGCTTCCTTGTGCCTCTTCTGTAAATATTTTCACGGCTTCTGCTCCCACTTCGATCATTGGTACCCCCAGGTATGAATATGCAAAAGATAATACATTAGCAACTAGGTCCCAGATAAAATGTTACGGCAATTTCTACTCTAACAGTTTCTTTTCTCGCACTTCCCGCCTGTGGAATTCCCTTCCATATACTTGCTTCCCCGACAGCTGCAATCTCAGGGAATTTAAATGTAAGATCAAAAGATATCTAACACGCATCCATTCCCTCAAAGACTCTACCCATCTACCCAATCCCCATTGTCGTTATCCTAATCCATCTACCACCCTCCTTCAAATGATTAAAATAAGAAAAAACAAACAAAAAAAAAACATCCTGGTTGAACCACTCTGGTAATAAAGTACTTTATCTACATTTTACTTAGTATCTCTTCATTCCGCAATACAACAAGATTATTCATCATTTACGTATATATATATATCCGCCATCAGTTATTGTCCGTCGATTTTTGCAGCTTCATTTTTATTTGAAGTATTCATTATATATATTTGAATCATCATGTAAAAATGAAGTTGGGAAAATCGACAGATTATAACTGATGGCTTCTGACGATTGTAAAATGTTTCTTCTATGAATCTCTATAGCCGGATTGGATTAATCATCTATGTAACGAATTTTATATTTGTATTAATTTAAGTGATCCGATGTCATTAGCATACTTATATGTTCAATTACTATTGTGAATAACTTCTTTCCATTTTAGTTTTGTGCAAGCATGTAAAACAAATAATATATGTCTCATAAAAAGTGCTGTCAATCCACTCTAATTCAAATTTACTGTAACATATCTGTGATTTTACAAAGCTAGAATTGCCGATGAAAATATAAATGGAATATAGGAACACGTGACGGTGTAATTGATGGAAGTAAAGACGTGTTTTCAGGCTGCGTAAATACGTGTTTGACATCTCTAAGGAAAATAGCGAAGCACTATTTCCCGATAGAGCGTAGTTAATTTCCGGAGAGAAAAAAATCGCACAACAGATGTACATTTATTCAAGTTGATCACCTCACAATCCTCTTTACGCTGATGGAAACTATTTTTCTTTTTAATTGCAGGAAGTGAAAAGAAAGTAATTCTGATGGGATCTGGTCTACTTCCAAAATCCGTAAAGCTATTATACTGATGTCAATGTAGGTATACTTTTTTCAATATATACATTTCTTTTTTATCTTGATATATGAAAAGGCATCATTTTACAGAGGAATAATTTATAGCGGTTCGGATTTAGGAATTTGAATTTCAGTCTAGTTTATTTGCATTCACTTACGGAATAATACTCTTAGAAACTAATAGCAGGACAGAATGAACCCGATAAAGTTGATTAGCAACCAGTCTAGAATGTATGCTTTGAATATAAACCAGTCTGGAAAAGTTTGAGTTACGTCAGGCTGTCTTACCCAAGATACTACTGTGAGAACAGCACATGTGGTGATCCTATGACCAGGAGGTCATGGATTTGTAATCGTGAAAATACATAAATTATGTGAGAGAATTTTGAATGACCATTTTGCTTCGTATCAAATGTAAACATTTTCTGTAGAGATTTTGAAAAGATATAGCATTACTAGATTTTTGCATTTCTTTTAGAGACAGAAACAAATTTTTAGCTGAAGTATTCTAGGACATTGATATCAGCTAACCAAACGATTCGTAGAATTTTTGTGATTGGCAGAAACGGATTACTTATTACATCGTATTTCTTTGAAATTGGTAAAATAGGAAAATATATCAGGCTGGAAAGAATTGCAAGTCATCCAGAATTTGTGAAGATTTTTTAGGTGTTCTTTGTTATATTCATTCGGAGAGCAGTGTCAGAATTGGTTTAAATTTATTTTTACTCTTGATATTTATCAATATATGCTATTTAAAAGTAATTAAATCTGTTAAATGCTTAATCATTTACTTTTAGATGATTGCTTTTGGTTAGTTATATTTTTGCTTCTGTTTTAGGAATATGTTTGAAATTCATGTTATAAGTGTCACATCGTTTTATTCTGACAGTTTTATTAAAATATGAAGTTGATTGTGAGAGTGTTTAAACACACAATTAGGCCATACATTTTTGTTTTGGTGGGGGTTGTCGCTGGAGTCCATCCATCTAAGTCCGGAGAACTATAGACATATCAGAGACCATTTCTTAAATATTAAAACTATATATATTTTTAAAATGTAAAAATCGTTCTCAGTAAGATTCCATACACAGCTTCTCTACGTTAAAATATTTATTACCAGTCACGTCATATGCCGAACAACTAATATGATTTTTCTGTACAAGGTTCACTGAAGTTTTCAGAAAATATCCAGACTTTCATTACAATTTTGTTGTTTTGCGTGCTGAATCTATTTTTGGCACTGAAAATTCTCAAGTTTTGATTAAATACAAAATTCCTGGTAATTCCGTGTCAGAGATTGTAGGCATACAATTTTGACTTATTCAGCGGAAACGTAATAGACTAAATTTTAGCTTCAATTTAAGTGCAGATAACATTATTACACTTCTATAATTGTGTTAAATATTATTGAATTTCGTACAAAGCCAAAAAATATTTTGGTTCTATTGTCTGAAATTACTGTACAAAGTTTTTTTTTCTGTTTTCATTTTAAAATATTCAGCAATATGGATTAATATTGGTAGCCAAAGTATAGTAGTTCGTTATCTAATATCCTGTTATATGCCATTTGTAATGATACTTTCATATATCGAATTATATGTCGGCGAGTTGAAAATAAAATGCATATTTAATTGGAGCACATTTACCAAAATCGTGCTTACTGATGAGTTAGTTTTGTATATGTAGTCTTTACACCTACAACAATACTTTGTCTCTGTGTGCTACAGTTTTGTAACCCTAAAGGGTTAGTGGGCGAGTAGTAACCAAAACGGACGTTGGGAATAACAGTATATCTACAAGTACAAGATTAGGTTGCTGCAATACCAAATATAACCGTTTGCCTGAAATTACTGTACAAAGTTATGTATTTGTCCTATTTTCACTTTGATATATATATATATATATATATATATATATATATATATATATATATATATATCAATATAGCTTAATATTGGCCAAATCATTATGGCCTGTTATCTAATATCCTGTTAAATGTAATATTTTAAAAATAGGTTCATAAAAGATCTCTGTATTCAAATCCAAGTAGTACTTAAAATAACAACGCTCCGGTATCTGTTCTAAGATGTCGCAGTAATTCATAAAAAATAATGAAAAGTCAGTCTGTAATTTGCAATTTTCTACGATATTCGAACGCTTCCCATAATTTCATCTAGGAATCAAACGAATATGGATTTATTGTACAGGTCAGTCAAGAGTTTAACACTTTGACTTTAAAGTCTACCCCCACTCCGGTGTTTTTACTGTTTTTTTTTATTTTTTTTCCTATGAGGGTTGTTGGAAACGAGATGATATGATTGATTGCTTCTGAAATCATGGTAGATCAGAAATAACTTTTCAAAAAACATTTTTTATATTTTTAACCTTGGTCCGACTGCTGAATTCAATTACAATTTTATGCTAGATGTGTATATATCTAAACAACTACGCAGGTTACTTTACATTTGTATATATTCTCTATAACCAATCTAAACTTATTTATAAATGGAACTTTGTCAGTGTGTGTGTATCCGTTACCTATAGACTCCGAAACGGCTGAACCGATTTCCTTGAAAATTTACACAGTTGTACTATAAGCCTCTGCGAGTGTTCTTAGCTCGGTTTTGTGTCGAGGTACACCCGATAAATAGCGAAAATCGATAATCGAAAAAATCGGGTTACAGAAGGAGTGGTTCAATTTTAATCAAATTTGATACACTCATAGACAAAGACATAAGAAACGATATTCAGATGTTTCAAGGTTGCATTTCTTACAATAGTACAGCAGATTGATTATATATATATATATATATATATATATAAGGTAAGATACCGGATCTGATCAAAATCAGTTTTGCAGCCCTTTTATTTTAGTTTTTGCTTCGGGTTTGGCTCTAAGTAGGTATAATTGTAGTTCTTAGTCTCAGACATGATACCATTTACTCAGAGGACTTATTTAGCCTTCAAAATTCAGTTTACAACGAAAAAAACTTATTTGATATCGATATCAGGAAATCAAATGTTTGACATACATCTACTCATTTTTCTTTCAGTCTACGGTTTTGCTTTAACTGGAAACAACTATTGCTTACTAGGTGCCAACGTCCAAAGCGCTTAAGCTCTAGGAGCATTGATTAGTTTTAAAGCTTTCATTACAGCCGAGCAACGCCGTGTTATACTGCTAGAATATATATATATATATATATATATATATATATATATATATATATAATACTTGTTTCGTGCTAATATTTTCAGAAAGAGTATTTCATTTCATTTCACACTTTTTCTTTACGAGAGTAAAATCACACAAGAAATGGACCTTTGCATCAGTATCTAGTTCCATCATCTCTTTCCAGGCGTGACAGGAAATCGTCTATATAATCGTCTATATAACTATTAGCAATTAGTTATTCTCTAACGTAAATCCACTCAACCGAAAAACCAACCTCCTAGAGAACATAAGATTTGTCTGCGAGTTTCTATTTCGCTAGTGCTTCGTACCTATTGTTGTAGAGTTTATTTTAGTTCTATTATTTCATATTCAATCGATCTTCTAATCGCCAAACATGCAATTTGTTATATATATTATATTGTTAACATGTTATGGATGCGTGGTACTTATTTAAAAGCGCTCAATATCAGTGATAGAGCAGACATATTTATATAGATAGGTGTGAGTTTCCCCACTTCCACAAATGTCTGCGTCTGACAGATTTCCCCGACTTCCACAAGAATACACGAATATACGCAACCCTACATATAACCAAATTTTAAAAAATTAATCAGTTTGTCTGACGATCGCAAGAGCGTGAAACCCAGAGTTACAATCTCACACCTATCTATCTATCTATCTATCTATCTATCTATCTATCTATATATAAACTATAGACTCATAGTAGGGTTAAAATGCTTAATATAATGGATGTATCGTATGTAAATATTAAAGTGGACATTGAAATTAAAACACAGGGGAGAATTCCTGTTTCATTCCATGACGATTGCGTTTAGTATATATCAAAATCCGATCCATCCAAAAATGTTTGTTATGTAATATATTTTTATTTCGTCGCATCTAAATGTTACCTCATCCGTAAACACAACCGAAGACATAAACAGTGGATCGACATTTTGTGCAATAAATCAACGGGAAATGTTCTCCCGTGTTGAGGAATCAGAGTGCGAAAAACCTGCACACGATACAAATATCTAACACATCACTAAATAAATCACGTGCCTAACTAATAAAACAAATTTTAGGCAAAATTCTAGGATGATGCGCTTATTCTAACTTTGCTTTAAAAGTTCGATGCTTTTTTGTCGAACGATTTAAACTTGACCCCAAAATACGCCTCAGTTTTCAATATCACCTCTTTAATGGAGACGAATCACTTTTCCGTGAGCATTTTGTTAAGATCTGCAAGCAGCCAGTAGTCGAACGGACCAGATCTGAAGAATAGGGTGGATGCAGAAGAAATTGGAATTGCAATTCATGTAGTTGCGAACGAATTATAACACGGTGTATACTCTTGGTGAAAGATCACATTTTCTTTTATTTATCTGCTCCCGTTTTCTGGTTATTTCTTTCTTCAAACGAACCCATAATGCTATATATTATTTGCTTTTCATGGTTCTTTCTCTCTCAAGGTAATCGAAGAACAACATACCTTGCGCATCTTAAAATACAAAGATCAAAAGCTTGCCTGCAGATGTGTACGTCATTGGTAGTTTGGACGGCTTTTACCTGTTGCCACCGGCTCAACTTACTTTCGATTTGACCCCGAAGTGAAGTGGTAGATCCATATTTAATCATTTGTTACATATTTACGCAGAAAATCTATCTTGTTACGCGTTATTATTTTTCATCAACTGTGAGCAAACGCGTCTCCTACTTTGAACACAGCTTTCTCATTTGTAAATATTCATACACGATAGAGAATACATTGCTTTCTGATATGTTTAACTTGTCTTCGATCTCATGCAACTTCAATTTACGATCAGTCAAAACGACCTTGTAAGAGAATTTCTGTGTTTTCCGAGACAACTACCGATTTTGGGTGACCTAAGCGGTCAGTTTTATTTGTTTCTGTATACCCGCGTTTAAAATCAGCATACAACCTCTCAACTGTTGTTTCCGGAGAAACAGAGTCCGAATAATACTTATTAAGCCCGTAAATATTTTTACATCAGAAAGTAATGCTTGATCAACTCACAAAATTCATATTGTTCCATTGTTTTTAAAATTTGCAAAGTAACTTCACTTAAATAACTATTATCTGTAAACTACTAATCCGATTGTGCACAAATTTTGTCAGTTACCTTCGGAAAGCTAGTGCTCCATAAAAATCATATGGATTTTGTATTAGTAGGACTATCTATATGTCAGGCCCCGGACATATTGAGTAATGTGTTAGAATACCTTGTGCTTATATGTACATTACTCCGAGAGCATGTAGAATGTGTTCTTCATGCTCAATCCTAAGATCCATAGTTGGTGGTGTTACGGATTCTGTGTCAACAGCGTGACGCTGAACAGCAGCAAAAATCGAGTGAATCCACTGCTTTCGGTCTGGAAACGCAATATGATACAGCAATGAAGGCTCACGTTCATTGCCACTCTGTACGCCAATATGTAAAAATCATACCTACCTGATCACAATATCACCTGTTTTGTTAAACCAAAATTTTCTTAACTAACACACTACTACACACGTTCAAAGTTAAGGTGTCTAGCACAAAGGTATACGAATGACAAATGTGACCTAGTCCATATGGCAAACAAAGCGCTATCTACCTCAAATTTCTTTAAGCTTAATAGCTAATACACGGAAGATATGCAGACATAGTTTTGTTTTTATGTGACGAATAAGATTCCAAATTCTGTAAAAGTAATTTTTATACACACAAACACACACACACACACACACATATATATATATATATATATATATATAGATAGATAGATAGATAGATAGATAGATAGATAGATAGATAGATAGGTAGATAGATAGATAGATAGATAGATAGAGATAGAGAGAGATAGAGAGAGATAAATAAATACATAGATATGGAACTATATATATTTATATGTGTGTGTGTGTGTGTGTGTGTGTGTGTGTATACGCGTAGATATACATCAATATGTAAATATTAAACTGGTTTGACTAGAACGGTTCCCAGTGTTCTTCAATAGAGCAAAATAATGTCTTCATAATTGTACATATTAACCTACGCTTTAGGCACTTAATGCCTGAAACTTAAGATCTATCTATCTATCTATCTATCTATCTATCTATCTATCTATCTATCTATATATATATATATATATATATATATATATATATAATGGAAAGAAAACTTTCCTGTGTAAATCCCAGTAATATGATAAAACTTATAAAATATATTAAAATGATCCACAATGTCATTCTAACACGAACTGTTCTCAACATGAGTGTGACAATACAGACAACGAACAACTTGCCGAAATAGACTGTGCTTTGAAATTTACTGTTTAATACACACACACACACACACACACACACACACACACACACACACACACACACACACACATATATATATATATATATATATATATGACAAATGAAGTCTCGTTTTTGTGCCGTGATATTTCAGGAAGTTTCTGATCTCATGTCACACTAACATGCTATACTCTATAGATCTAAACATCGATTGTTCTCTTATAACCTCTACCACTCATTTCTAGAAACCATTTTCTTGATTAATCTGCCTCTCTTGTCTTCCATATGCTCTGTAAGGGTCAAATATTTCAAGCCTTCACTTTTTATTATGCGTCTCCAAAATGTCAACTACTTCTCTGTAATTTACGTAAAAGTAACTTTTTTCTACTACTTTCAAACATACGCACAAATATCACAGTTTTAAAGAGAAATCAGTTTTTCCTCGCTTTGCGCACGTTTCAACAGAATTACAAAATCAGCCTCTCCTTTTTTCATTCACTATCTGCCGGCTGAGGAAGTTGACTACATTCTTTGGACATCATTGATTTGTATATCAACCCAAGTGAAAGAAAATATTTCTAAAGCGATAAGTCCAGCCGGCGTAACATATAGACTTCGTGTTCTTAATTGTACTTAGACTTATATAATCCATTAATTTATCTTTCTTTTCTTCTGTTTTTTGCTTAATTCTTGTCTTTTTTCCTCTTTCTTTCTCCCATTTTCTCTTACTGTTTCCGCAAACTTTTTATGTACATTTCTCACTTTTTCTCTTGTATACCTCCTTTTTTATCTTTCTCAAATTTTCACCTCTCATTTTCTCTAACTTCTTTTCTAAGTCTCTCCCCTTTCTTACTGTTTTTTTGTCTCTTCCCTTTCTCTTCTTGATCTCTACTTTTCTCCCTTTCTTTCCCTAACGGTCTCTCACTTCCTCTCTATCTTCCTTATTTTTATCGCTTGTCTTTCTAATTTTATCTCTATTTTTCTGTTCTTTCTTTTTTCTCTACCTCTTTTGTCACATCTTTCAGGTTGTTGCTCTTTTTTAACTTTTTTGTCACTCACTTTTTCCCTTTCTAGCCACTCTCATATTCGTTTTCTATTTCTCCCTATTTCTTTCTTTTTCCCTCTGTCTTTTATCACTTCGTTTTCTCTCTCTTTCTCTCTCTCTCTTTAACCCTCTAATTCTCTCTCTTCTACATCTCTTTTTATCCCTTTCTTCATCTTTCCTTCCTTATATTTCTTCTCTGCATCCATCTCCTTATAAAACATATTCCTGTTCATCTCGATGATGTTTACAATAACAATTTCTCTTTCGTCTTGCCTCTTTTTTGTTTCGCCTCTGACTGCTTATAGAATATATGCGTATTTCTAATTTTTACAGCAGCCATTTCTATTCGGCTTTATGCTCTTCTTTTAAACAATATTCGTCTTCTTCATGCACCGTGACCCTTCAAGTCGTATGCGATCATAGACTTCCACATGGCCCTGTCTCTTGTCACTCTCTTCTTCTTGGTATCTCTTCTAAACTCCGCTCTGTCATCCATTAGCATAAGCCTATCAAGTAGGTCTCGCACTGCTTTCCCCTGTCTTTTTTCTCTATCCACCCTGACAGCATTAAATTATCCTAGCCTTCTTTCTTCATTAATGTCCAAGAAAGCAGAATTGTTTCTGCCTTATATTAAGTATGAGTTCTCTCCTTGTTTCCGTTCTCTCCAACACCTTTTTCTTAGTCACATGCTCAGTCAATGGTATCCTCAGCATCCTTCTGTAAAACTACATTTTTGCTGCCTCAAATCTCTTCTTCATCCTTGATCAAATCGTCCAACATTCACTGCCATACAGAAGAGCAAATATCACATAGAATTCCAGCACTGTTTTGTTGTTTCCAATGAGATTTTCTTGTCTTTGAATACTCAACTTAGCTTTTGAAATTCGTTATTGGCCATGACAATGTGTCTTTGGATTTCAATATCAATATTTCCATTCTCTGTCAGCATGTTTCCCAGGTATCTAAATTTTTTTACAAAGTTTGATTTTACATTTTTGCTTCGGTTTTCCTAAATTATTCATGTAAGTGCAAAAATAATTCCATTAGTTATAATTATCTCTAAAACAAAATATCAAAAAACAAAAAAAATATTACACTGGTTTGCTTTAAATAATATTTAAGCTCGAGATGAAATAGAAAGCAAGTTAAAAATTAGAAAACATGTACAATTTAATTAGAATAGAGAAAACACAAGTAATTAAACAACGTAAGGTATATGGATTGATTAAATGAATAGTTTCCTATGGAATATAGACCATTTAGTGGTTATTTCAATGTAGAAAATAAATTTAACATTCTCTTTAAATTAATATAAAAATGATTTACTAATACAAGTTGTACTAATTAACCCATCGTTCAGGGAAGAAGACGTGTATTCATAACTTTTTAATGTTATAAATCATTTGAGCATAAGCGAATATAACGAATCCAACTGGAATTAAAACTCGTATCTTTCCGAGTGATTAAGCATTACAAACCTGCAAAACCAGACTTACTGCACTTGTTATTCTCAAGCAGTCATCTATGTTCGCTGGTTGTATGAGAATCGTCGAAAGACCATCAGAATGAAAAATACAGAATTCATTATGGCAAGAAGGAATGACTTAAATAACAGTTGTAAGAATTTAGAATCCGTAGTTGTTAGCAAAAGGAACTGCCAAGCAAGAAAATTTTCAAAGTGGTGTTATCTAATTCTAGCAATTATAAAAATTTGCATATATGGGAAATATTTTAAAAAGGGATGAAAACCGTGACGCTTAAATTCGAAGACTTATTTCATTAGTGATGTATTTCAAAATCTAAGCACGGTATCACGAAAGAGAAAAAATTATTAATGTACTAAATTGTTAAGTGACATCTTTCCTCACATATGGTAGGGAATTCTGGACAATTTTTTTCACAGATGAAGAGGGTATTTGAAGCAGCAGAATTTTCACGATAAGGATGATGAGGATACCATGGATCTAAAATTTGAGCAACTAATAACTTTTAAAGAAATTGAAAACTAAATTAAAACGTATACTTAACACCAGGAAGCAACAGTTCAAAAGCATATAATGAGGAAAGATGGTTTGGAAAATCTGATAGTCTTAGGGTAGATTAAAGGGATAAGAGACAGAGGAAAATATTGCATTAACCTACTTAGTTAACTTGAGTTAATAGATTGCGAAACATAGTTTAGGAAAAAGTGAGAGAAAAAATGACAAACTTTAGGAAGAGCTTCAAAAGACATGTACTTTTGGAGTGCCATGATTTTCTATCTGTAAAAAAAAAACAGTACATAGAAAAAGCACAATGATGAAGCATAAACGGAAAAAATCACGCTACTGTAATTTATGTTATGATTATTGACAACTAATATGAATTCACTGCCGGAAAATAGGTTTTCTTAATTTGTTCCATATCTTCCTACTCTATGCATTGTCTTACCGTAATTACCGTACTTCGTATCTTTACATTTTATCCTGTTTTTTTTTTATTGGATAGTGAACAGGCAGCATCTGTTAAATCTGTTATCATTGCTTTTTAGAATCAATCCAGCCGAGCATAATTTTTATCTTGCAGTCATTTCTATCATAACTCTCATCTTGATCTACCTTTGGAGATCATTTGATGTATTCATTTCGCTTAGTTATCTGTCGGATTGCTCGTTTCATTACTTCTTCGATGTTTCTGATTGTACGATAATGCGATTATATTCTGTATTTGTTATCGTACGTAATAACTGCATTCATTTTCTTTTCTACTTCCAACTAGTGTATCTGATTTTTTTCTCTTATTAATTATGTCTTTTTCATTGTATTATTAATATTTCTATGACACCGTTTCATTGAAAATCCTGTCAAATTTAAAGAAAATGTAATTGCTTTATTGATTTCGTTCATTTTTGTTTCGTATAAATCTTCCGACTATTCACATTGTTTGAGATATCTTCTTTGTTGCCACATTCACGACATTTCTGCTATTGTACGCTCCGTCTTTTTCCAGGTGATGGAAATTTCAAACTGAGCCCTATATATATATTTCACCAGTTATATTTTTACATGACATCTCAATTTTAGTTATTTTCTTTTAATTCAATTCTCAAAGTTTTTGTTCACTACTGCTGTGACAAGTTATTTTGTTCATTACTGCTGTGACAATTCTGATAAAGACACAGGATTGCTTCAAACTTTTATCCATTGGGCTATGTCTCTTTCATATATAGCCGAAAAATCGTGAATAGGGCACAAATGGCGAGGATAAAAACTCAAACAACGTAAACAGTGTAGATAATTATAATATCTCATTTTAAAAATATAGAAAAAATGCTGTGGTGTTGTGAAAATTATCAAAATAGGAAAGATGTGTCTAAAAGATTGTGCGGATTACAGATGCGAAATTGGTTGGATTATTATTTTTATTATTATTGTGTCATTTTTCATCATAATACGATTTCTGCTATGGTGGCACTACCTACCAAATCTGCGAGAAGACCTAAGGCAGGTCGTGGTGTGTTATTATGGCTCCATTTCATTTTTTTCTATCTCCTGTAACATCACTAGCGTTGCATCGAGAAAATTCTCTTTAGTGTGTGGGTTGTACTTAACAAGACCTTTTCTGTGTATCTCTTAAGCTGGGGTTTTCAGAGATTCTTTCAATGTGTTGTTTTGTTCCATCTTATATCATTCCAAATGCACCAACTGTCACTGGTACGATTTTTGTTTTCAACTTCCACATTATTCTATTTCAATTTCCAGGCTTTTATATTTTGACACTTTTTGGAATTTCATCGTTGTTAGGTTACAATCCGTTGGAAAAGCCATATCAATTAATAGGCAAGTTTTTTTCAGTTTGGTTTTTAACAATAATGTCTCGCCTGTTTGCATCAATTTTTCTGTCTGTGTAGATAGTGTACTCCCATAGACTGGTGACATCTTCTATTTCTGTGCTGGGTGATTTTCATTTCCCGTGTGTTTGTTTACATATTTTCCATTTTGTTTGCACATTGTTCAGTGTAAGTATTGCCACACTCTATCGTGAAGATTTTTATATTCATTTGGGGCAAGTACAGAACATCGTGAGATTAGAAGGTCTATTGGTTCTTCGTATTTTAACAGAACTTGCATTTGGGATCCACATTATTATACATCATATTCCCATATTATTATGTATAATATATTAAGGTTTCTAATTATAAGATTATTATTGTCATTCTTCTTCTTTTTATTATTATTATTATTATTATTATTATTATTATTATGATATCATTTTTCATCATATTGCGAGTTCTACTATGGTCGCACTACCAACCAAGTCTGTGGTAAGACCTAAGGCAGGTCGTGGCGTGTTGTTATGGCTCCATTTCATGTTTTTTTCTATCATTCCTATCATCCCTAGCGTTACATAGACACATTTCTTTCTTCATGTTGCCTTACTAATTGCCTTACTAATTGTATCATCCAGTTCTTTGTTGTTTATGTAATTTAGTAAGCCAATAGTTGTTGTCTTGTATAACAATTCTAACTGAATAAGACTTCTTCTACCTTCATTACGGAGTATGTATAGACGGTCTACAACAGCGTTTGGATGAGGCATCTTATGCTTAGAAAGAAGCTTTCTTGTATCAGAATCTATTCCCCTGATGTCGTTTATAGTCCAGTTTAAGATGCTGAAACTATATAGGACAACTGGGATTGCAAGGCTATTAATGGACATAAATCTGTTCTGAGTATTCAATTCAGTTTTTTAATATCAATCATAGCCTTCTATAGTACTCTTCACGTATATTTCTTTCATTTATTATTGTGAAATTTTTCACTCTCATTTACACCTAGGTATTTATAAACTTCTTCTGATTTTAATTCTTTTATTGTTACAGCAGGCTGTAAGCTAATTGACAATGTTTGTTGTAGCAATCCACGTAAAAGCGTAGATTTAGCACATTTATTCAAATTGAATTTCGTTCCAATATCTTCGCTGAAGCATTTTACAGTTTGCAAAAGACTCTCCAGCTCGTTATCATTCTTAGCATACAATTTTAAGTCATCCATGTAAAATAGATAGCTTATTTTCTTTTGGGCTATTTTGTAACCACATTCTGTCTTGTTAAGTTGACTGGTTAGTGCTACTTCTACTACTACTACTATTATTATTATAATTATTATTTTTATTATTATTATTATTATCGCTGTTGTTACTTTTATTGCTGTTATTATTTGTAGAATTCAAAATATGAAACACATCAAAATTCCGGCGTATGAATCAGTTATAACAAGATCAATATCGTCGATAATATAAATATAGAATAGTGTGCAAGAAGTAGTTTTGCTTAGAAAATCAAACTGTTTACAAACTAAAATATTAACTTTGAAAACTCGAGTAATTTTCTTAAATATTCTAGTCAGCTCGACACATTAATGTTTCAAGCATAGCACCAGACCTATTCATAAATAACTAAAATTTTCGCTATATATAATAGATTTATACGATCATTGATTAAAAATGGCATTGAGCGAGTGATGTCTGTATGTCTTGGCGATGATCTCCCTACTTCAAACTTTATAGACTGGCGCTACAGGCTTCATCAATATTGAAAATAACGAAAATATCTCCAGGAATTAAGAAACTTACTTTTTTGAATTTTTTTTTTCAAGAGAGATTTTATAAATTCAAACCATTGTTAGTACTGGATATTCGGAAAATGAATAATATTTTCTTTTAATGACACGGCGAGTATTTCAAATATTATTCTGACATTTTCATCATAATTCGATTTCTGCCATAGCCGCACTAACTAGTAAATCTGCAAAAAGACATAAGACAGGTAGTAGTGTGATGTTACGGGTACATTTGGTTTGTTTTTCTATCTATCTCCCATAACATCAATAGCGTTACATGGGCTGTGTTTGGGTAGAATTTATCAAGAAAGTTTTTTGTATATCTCTTAATCTGGGATTACCAGTTATAATTTCTGTGCGTTATTTGTTTCTTTTTATGATTCCAAGTGCACCTACTATCACTAGTACTATTCATGTTTCCAACTTCTACTTTATTTATATTTCAATTTCAACTTCTTTTTACTTTGAACATTTTAAAATTCCTTGGTGGCTATGCTAAAATCTGTAGAAAACCTATATCAATTTGTGAGCAAGATTTTTTCTTTCGGATTTGATTATATTTTCCGTCCTATTTTCTTCAATTTGCCTGTGTACATGTTATAATTGCATAGTGGTGACATCATCTGTTTCTGTAAGTGGGGATGGGTGATGTTCATACCAGCGTTTATTTTTCGTTTCTTTTTTACATATTTTCAAATATGTTTGCCTCTAGTCTAGTGTAAATATTGCCCTAGTCTATCGTGACGATTTTATATTCATTTGGTTTAGATTAGATGGTCTATTCTTGAGATTAGATGGCCTATTGTTTCCATGCTTTTTTTCAAAGTGACAGCATTGTGGATCTACATTATTATGTACAATATTTGTTTGAATGTTATTAGTAAAACAATTCTGGACTGATGCAGAAGGAATAAAACCTTTCATTTCAGATTTAAGTCCAGATGTTCGTAACCATCGATGAGTATTAACTTTATCAACATTGGATGTATGAACACGTTCTGGATATTGACCATGAAGAGGTTTGCCGTGACAGCAATGTTTCATCGGTTCAAGAGCTTTATCTTTAGCTTTCTTTTAATATTTTTTGCTGTAACTGTTGGTTCTGTTTTGGTTTTCTGCAGAATCTACTAAATGTACATCTTGTTTGTATTTACTGCCTTCTTTCATTAATGAATAGCTTTCCTTTTATTTTCATGTTGATTGACAAATTGTATCATCCAGTCCTTTGTTTTTTTTCATCTATGTTAATAATCCAATAGTTGCTTTCTTGTATGACAATTCTAGCTGAATTAAACTTCTTCCACCTTCTTTACGAGGTTTGTATAGACAGTCTACATCATCGTTTGGGCGATAAATCTTATGCTTAGAAAGAAGTCTTCATGAATTAGAATGCATTCGTCGCATGTCATTTAGACTCCAGTTGAACTTGTTTAACTATATTGAATTATTGGGTTGGCTAGGTTTCCATAGACATAATTATGGTCTGATAATTCAATCCAGTTCTTACTATAAATCGTAATCTTCTATAGTACTCTTTACGCATTATTCATTTATTTATTTATTAATGGTAATTATTTCATTCTAATTTACTCCTTCGTATTTATAAGCTTCTTCTTGGTCTAAATCTTTTACTGTTAAACCAGCGACTCTATTAATAAAAAGTGTTTGATGTACCGATTATTGAAAGATTGTGGCTTTAACTTATTTACTTAAAGCATTTTAGAGTGTGCAAGAGAACATCGCGCTAACTCTCATTCCTAGCATACAAATTTAAATCGTCCATGTAAAATATATGGCTTCTTTTGTTTCTTTTAGTTATTTTCTAATCGCATTCATTTTTATGTAATGGTCGCTGAACAATGCTATTAGTGATATAATACATATTAATGCAGAGAAAGGTTCTCGTTCAAATATTCCTCTGTTGATGTTTATATTATTATTCTTCTTCTTATTATTATTATTAGTAGTAGTAGTAGTTGTTGTTGTTGTAGTTCTGTTATATTGTTATTATAAACGTATTGTCCTTAGTCTGGTGTTTTATTTGATTTGGGGGCCCAGATTACAGTCAGTCAGTTAAAGTGCTATATGTAATACACACTTGGGCGATCATGTCTCGAAAGAGACATGAATGACTGGGCAAAAGATTATCCCAAAGTAGGTTGCTATTGTTTTCTGCGGTAGACTGATTGCCAGCCAAAGCTATAGAATCCAATTTATCCTATTGGTTAACCCATAACTTTTCCAAGGGTATTTGCGAATGCAAGGAATTTAACTGGAATTCGACCTCGGCTAACCGATTTCTTGTTCCAAGCTGATAACCGCTGCACCACAACGCACACTCAGTTTGCAAAATTATATTTTAATTATTGAACTGGGAAAGTTTTCAATATCAGTGTGCTGTTCCTATCTAACTCAATCTTTATTGATAGTTTTAACTAAATATATAAGATTATAAAAAAATTAATTTCTATACAATATATGTTTCATATAATCTGTTTTATCTGTTTAGTTACATTCTATACCATAACTTTTGGGGGCTTATCTTAAAACAAAATAAACCTTTGTTCTTAAATCATTTACTGACCAATAATTTTTATATCACTTATCTCCTATATGATCTAGGAGTCTTAAATATAAATCTCCATTAGCAAATGAAAACAGTGATGCATACAATTGTATAACTTTTGCTGAATGCTAATTTGCTTTGGTCGATTAGCACAGAAAACACTATTACTTATAGAATAATTGTTAAAAGAAATGAACATTAACGCAATTGAAAACCGTTTACAAATCTACCGTTTCAGTAAGACAAAACTCTATTTAACACCGATGTTACTGTAAAAAAACAAAAATAAAAAAACGAAACGTTCAACCACTAAGAGGGCTTGTCAACTATAGCAGTAAGTTAGTAGCTGATACTGAAATAAAGATGACAAGTAATTCTATTCAACTCTTTTTTTCATTGATAACTTATCAATTCTTTTTGTGAGCCTGAAGTATATCTCCTTTGTTTACTGGGACCATATTCTTTTTATTTTTCTTGTTTCTCAATTTTCTGTGCCATTTTTTTACGCAGTCAATCTATTGTTCTTTGATATTTTCTACTATTTTGAAAAGTATATCTTTTTGCATTTATCTTTCTGAATTCAGTAGCGGCCATAATCGCATACATATTTATGAAGTAGCCACACCTTGTTTTGAAATCGTCCTGAACCACATCACAATATCTCGACCCTGTCTTGCATGTCAACGCATTTATTACATTGTCGTTTTCGCATATCTTTTATTTTCGGATACATGAATATTTATTTTAAATTCTCATTTTAATTCTCTATCTTTTCATCGCATGATTCGTATTTCGTAAGCATCTTAGATTGTCACAATGCAAAGTACTTATTTTGATTTATTTCTGAATTTGATTCTTTGTTTTTACTTATTTTTATTTCTTTTATTTTTCTAATCCGTGTGTGTCACATGACATTCACGGTTCTCCCTTACATGTCAATGCATTCAATAAATTTTGAAACTGAATCGTCGTGAAATGCTAATTAATATCGCTCCTCCAGTATGGCAGTGTATAATGGACAGTTTCGTCGCAGATAGACAGGAGAAGAGAAACAAACATATGTGTTTCTACATAAGGATGCTGAGAATACAAAGTCCTACGTTTTAAGGAAAATGGACACAAAAATGTTATTTATGTTTATAATTAGAGATAACTGGAAATTTTTGGACATATAATCAGCAAAGAGTTCTGGAGAATTTGAAACTTACGATAAATACTGAAAGCACGAGTGACAGAATAAAAGAGAATACAATCAACCGAGGTTTGTACATATGTAGTAGACATTGATTAAGTGATATACTAATTAGACACACATTGCTTAGTCCAATAATAGATAAGATGATTAAACTCGTTATTATTCACGCCCTGGGAAACACTTGTTTTATTCGTTGGTTTTAAATTTTACGATTGATCGTTTCCTTTTTTTTTATATCATAAAGCCCAGATTAATTTAGTTTGGTTAGTTTAGTGACTTATCACCTCCTTATAGGTCATTTAATGCCGAAGTTGAATTTTCTTAGGAGCTGTAGTATTTTTTCTTTTAAAATCGGTTTCTAGAAATTTTTACTATTAAAATCATTCGCTTGAAACGTTTTGTACTTTTCAAATAAATTGCTTGAAATTTTATGTACTTTGAAAGTCTATTGAGAGAATTTTCTATTGTCTTACTATTAAAATCTATTGCCGGAATTCCTATTTTTTACTATTAAAATGTTTTGTTACAATTCATTTAAAATCTATTTTTTTTACTATCAAAATCTATTTCTGTTCGTTTTACTATAATTTTTTTTTTCAAAATTTAGTTCTACTAATAAAAAATGTATTTTTAATATTAAAATCTACTGCTGGAACTTCTCTTTATTACTATTACACTCTATAGCTAAAATTTCATTTTATCTAAACTTATTTATAAATGGAACTGTCTGTGTGTATGTGTGTTTGTGTGTGTCTGTGTGTGTGTCCATTAGCGATAGACTCCAAAACGGCTGAACTGATTTTCTTGAAGATTTACACAGATGTACTATAAGCGTCTGCGAGTGTTCTTAGCTAGGTTTTGCGTCGAGGTACCCCAGATAAATATCGAAAATCGATAACCAAAAGATTGTGTTATAGAAGGAGTGGTTCAATTTTAATCAAATTTGATATGCTCATAGAGAAGGACGTAAGAAACGATATTCAGAATTTTCAAGTTTTTCAGTTCGTACAATAGTGCAGAAAATCGATAATATATATATATATAAAAGTCAAGATGTTTGTGTGTGTGTGTGTGTGTGTGTGTGTTTGTTTGTTTATCTACCTGTATGTCTGTATATGCATTCATTTTTCATTCAGTCTACGGTTTCGCTTTAACTATTGAACAGGAGTAGAGGCTTGCCACTCGTTTCCTGTTTAGGATGTGGTTTCCGGCTTTCTCTTCTCTTTTCAGACCTTGGTATTGGTGCTTCCGTGATTTTTCTGCGATCTGGCCGGATGGTGGCAACGGTTCATCACTGTGAGGGTACTGGGTTGACAGTTTCCTGGTTGCTGCTTCCGACTGGAAGTTAGGAGCCCTAACTCTTGCGTAGCGTCAAGAGCGTCTGCTCTTATCAACAGTTTTATAATATCGGGGTTCTTCTAGTGTCATGTCGCGCATGGATAGGTATCCCTGAAAGCGGTTTCCGTGGGCAACCCTGAGGCCACACCTTGTTGCAGCCCTAGCCAGTTTCCCTCCCGCACAGATCGTGGAAAATGACCGCCTGTATCCTCTACTCTAGGTCCCTTTCTATAAACAAAAACATGACGAAACAAATAAAAAATGACACTAAACCAGTTAAAATCAAACCACCTAAACCCATTAACCTTTTTTTCACTAATATCCTGGGCATTCGTACTAACTTTCTTAGTGTAGAAGCATTCCTGCATGAAAAGTCCCCGGACATCCTTGCGCTCTGCGAAACTAACCTCAACACAGCTATTCCCCCCTCTGACCTCTTCATCCCTGGTTATCTTCCCCTCTTAAGGAAGGATTCCACTGTCCACATGCATGGGCTGGGGGTCTACGTCAGCGAACACCTCCCCATAGCCAGGGTGACTTCACTCGAATCTACTGACCACCTATACATATGTCTCAACCTGTCTCTCCTCAGTTCGGGTAGTTACCTATTCTTTCTTTACCGTTCTCCCTCCTTTCCTAACTGCTCCCTACTAGATAGCATTGTGACGACATAGATAAGGCTATTTCCTATCACCCATTCGCCCACATATTTGTATTCGGAGACCTCAACGCCCATCACTCGAAGTGGCTTGAAAACGCTGTTACTGATCCAGCAGGCATTCACGCCATGAACTTCGCTATTTCCCAATTCCTTACTCAAGTTGTGGACTTCCCCACTTGCTTCCCAAGCACTCCCTCGGGTCATTACTCACTACTAGATATATGTTTCACCTCTGCGCCTTACGCCTGTCAAGTCTCGCAGCTTTGCCCTCTCGGCAACTCCGACTACGCTGTAGTCTCTCTCAGTATTTCTTTCCACTCTCACTCCCCTCAGGAGCCCCCTACCTATAGGACGTCCTACCTATCCCAAAAAGCTGACTGGGATGCCTTTCGCGATTTCCTCTGCGACGTCCCTTGGGGAAAAGTGTTCGATCTATCAGCTGATGACTGTGCCTCTGAGGTCTCGTCATGGGTAAAAGCTAGCATTGATGACTTCATAATGACCAGGAAGTATTGCCTAAAACCTCATTCCTCTCCGTGGTTATCTCCTGCCTGCTCAGCCGCCATTGCCCACAGGAACCATTACTTCCGTCTATTACGGAGACAGTCATCTGATCACAATAGGCGCCTGTTCACGTCTGCTCGCAATGAGTGCAAGAGAACCCTAAATTATGCCAAACAGTTGTTTGCTGAGAGAATACGACAGCGCGTAGCTGACCGCAAGTTCGGCTCCAAGGACTATTGGAGAATTTGCAAACGAGTGCTGAACAATAGAAAATCCTCAATACCATCCATGAATTTGAGGTTTTTACGTCATCTCTGGACAAAGCTGAATGCTTTGCCCGCAGATTCTCATCTAACTCCACATTCGACTAGTCCGGAGTACACCCACCCGACTTCCCTATTAGAACTGAGGCCAAACTGCACGACGTATATATTACCCCGACAGTAGTATCCAGAGTAATTTCAAAACTCGACCCCCATAAGGCGTGTGGAGACGATGGAATCTCGGTTATAGTCCTTAAGAGGTGTGCTCCTGAACTTTCCCCTGTCTCCTCTAAACTGTTTAACTACTGCCTTTCTGCTTCCTGTTTTCCTGCATGCTGGAAGTTCTCCTCAGTCGTATCTGCATTTAAGAATTGTGGTGAACCCTCGGACCCATCCAACTTTCGTCCTATCAGTCTTCTACCGATATTCGGGAAAGTATTCGAGGCCATAATCAATGCTGAAATAGTCCAACATCAGACTGCCCCCAAACTGTTCTCCGACAGGCAATATGGCTTCCGCGTTGCCAGGTCCACGGCCGACTTGCTAACAACCGTAACGGAGTACATGCTCCAGGCCCTTGATGAGTCTGACGAGGCTCACGCAGTTGCTCTGGACATCTCCAAGGTTTTTGACAGGGATTGGCACTTTGGCCTCCTATCCAAGCTACGGGGTTACGGTATTGGCGGTCGCCTGCTTGACCTAATCTAATCCTTTTTAAATAACCGCAAAATGAAGACTGTAATGTGATTGGTACTGATCTGGCGGCTAGACTGCAGCCATTTCCCCACCGTCGAAATGTGGCCTCCCTTTGTTCTATAAATACTTTCATGGCTTCTGCTCGGACGAACTTAAGTCACTGGTTCCTCATCTACAGGTGTTCACTCGTGCAACCAGATTGGCAACGGGGTCCCACCCATTCACAGTTAGGGTAGCCAAATGCAGACGACAAATCCACTCTTGCAGCTTCTTCTCTCGCACTTCCCGCCTGTGGAACTCGCTCCCATATTTTTGCTTCCCTGGCGGCTACAACCTCCAGAAATTTAAATGCAATGTCAATACTCATCTATTAACCACTGGACTCTAGCTCTCTCCCCACTCCCGTATGCCCTTCCATTTCTCTCCACCAATCTATCTGTCATCGCACCTGCATTCTCAGCTTTCTATTGCTTCTTTCTAACTAGTTTGTATTGCTCCTCACTCTTTTCTAATTAGTCTTTTTCACCTTAAAAGTTAGGTAGCCCCCAGCTCATCAGTGGCATTTCTGCCTTGCTCGTGGTGAAATGATTAAAAAAACAAAAAACAACTATTGCTTTTTAGTCTTTCGTTTTGAAACTATTTGGGAGTTCGCTATTTACCCATTGCTAGAACCCTAACGGATGCTCCCACCACTGCTCAGCGTTAATCTGTGAACAACCACAACTAAGAGGTGGGTCCAGGCTCCACAAACCTCCCGATCAGAGGTCATGTTTTCGGGTGTACTTTATCGTTATACCCAGAAAAAAATAATTCGGAAATTATAACCTCTATCTTTTTGTTTTGTTCGACTACATTTGAAAGGGATATTGGCGAAGTTGCGAAAGAGGGGTGAATTCTCCATTTGTATTCAATAATTGATTTTCGTCTTAGTTTATCGTTATACCCAGAAAAAAATAATTCGAAAAAAAGGTAGAGCCTCCATCTGTATTGTTTTGTTTGACTACATCTGAAAGGGATATTGGCGAAGTTGCAGAAAAGGTGTGAATTGCTTTTCGTCTTGCTACAGATCTTATTCTGAAAACATTGCTTCTCACATGAAAATACGTAATGAACAATCACTGAATTCATCCTTTGAAAAAATGCATGAATTAAAAATAGTTTTGATGTCGGTAAAAATTAATGTTCAAAAGTGTTTCGCACAATCATTAGCTGGTTAGATAGAGAGCTCTGAGAATATACATAGCCATTACTCTCGATAAATGTCTTGTAGCTGGACACTAGTTCTCCTTTATGTTACTATGTATCTTTCGAACATTATATATCACAATTATTTCCTATGTTAATTGAATTATTTCTCGGTTTTCCTACATGCTATCCTATTGCTCTCGATATTAATTCAATTTCATTGATTTTAACGTTTTCACTTCTGCCTTTTCATAATTCCTTCTACCTTTTTCTTTGTTATTGCTTTTCTTTTTTTTCTTTCCCTCTGTCTTTCTTCTGTCTCCTTCTTTTTCATTTTACCCTTATCCCGTGTCACTGTCATTTTTATCTTCTTTTTGCACCTTCCTCCTTTACTTTTTACTTTTTACTTTTACACATTTATTTCTGTTTGGTTTTTGGATCTTCTTTTATTTGCTTTATTATTTATGCACCGGCCTCATACGTTTTCCTTTCACTCATTTTTTGTTTGCCTTTTGTGTTCTTTTTTTTTGTTTTGCTTTTTACATGCATCTTCTTTTCGTCTTCCCACTTCTAAATTTTGCACCCTTCTTCCTTTTACCCATTGCACTTTTTGTCTCCCCTTTTTGTCTTTTGAACACTTTTTCCCTTTTCCACTTTACACCTTCCTTAAGTTTGTCTTTTGCACTGTTTTTCTTTTTGCCATTTACTGCCTTCGTCTCTTTGTCCCCTACCTCATGCTTTCTTCACGCCTCTTCGTTATCTTTAAATCTTCTCTTTGCTTTTTGAAGTTTCTATCAGATGTTTACTTTTTCTTAACTTCCGTCTTTCCAGTGTTATCGCTATCATTTTTATACTTTCCGGAATTAGTATTCTCCAGTTCAATTTCCTTGCTTCCCTCATGCATTCTTTCATGCACTCGGTCACACGCTCATTAATACAATAAGTTTTCCTTGCTTTTGTTTCTTGTTTTGTTTACTTTGCATAATGTATTCCACAGTCTTTATTGATTTTTTCTTTTTCGTTCTTTTTTTTTCAAATAACCCTTCATATTGAACCCTGTTCAGTTCGTTAATGTTTTCCTTCCTTTGTTTAACACAGTTCTATTTCCAACCAATCTTTTGTCGCTAGTCTCATTGGCAAAGGTTACTTTTCTGTCCGACTGTTTCTTAGCAACCAGTATCATGATGTTTCCAGCGAGGAGTACAACAGAGATTGTTTTATGCTCGTTGTCACATTTCAAACTTATTTTGAAGACTAACACTGATCTTTCTGATGAACAGAAATGGTTCAAGTACCAGGTGGTCTTGTGTTTATTCTATTCAAGTGTAATTCGTATTGACAGGCGGACAGACGCACATCGTTGGCAAATTTTTCTGATTTCTTCGCTGAGAACGTCAGGCTTAAAAGTGTTCTTGTCAAGAAGTGGCATACTTGGATATGTCTGTTATCAAATAAAATGTCTTCAGTAATATCCCATGCAGCACGAGATTGCAAATAACAACCATGTTGGGCTTTATTAGACGAATTGATAGAATTATTAATCCGACAATATTGATGATTATTATAAACTTATATTTAATGGGTACATTTTTAAATATACATTAACGGTGTAGGTAAACAGAGAAATCCACATCTAACTGTTGAGAAAACATTACTCACCCTTGACCTCAACTGATACGAATACATAAGATATAATTTCTAAAATAGCATGGAAACTGGTGGTTTCCTATACAGATATTGTTGCACATTTTCGGTCTAACTTGACAGGAGCATGTTCAAACCGAGAATAAAATATTGTCGTCATATTTTGACTGGGGCTTCGCTGTTCTTTTGGGTGACAAAATAATTTCAGCCATCAAACCTCCCTCTCAAGGCGGGTTGTGGCTAGATATTCATTTCTCTATTGCTATTTATAGGGAAAAGTGTTCGGATGAACTAATTTCCTTAGGTCTTGCTTCACGGCTAGGAACAACTATGTCACTCACATTGTAGCAGTTCACTTACATTCCTTCCGTATTTAATTTTTATTGATGGGAAGTTTTTTTCTTCTCAAACACCATTTTATCTCAAACTACTACTCTGTGGAAATGGCCCCCAAGAGTATGTTTCCCCAGTCAATACAACCTTAGCCTTTTAAATTTTAGATTTAAAAGTTAATTTTACTTGATACTGTACAAATTGTTTTTTTTAATGTAACCCCCTACCTTGAGTGTCTCGGCCTTGTACAGGGAAAATGAGAATATATCTATTGCCAGTCATAAATAGTAGATTTTTAAAAAGATATTACTTTCTTAGATTTCTTCACAATTCAAGAAATATAAGTTACAAAATATAGACTCCTAACAGTCTCAAAGAGCGATGCAAATTTCTTTAAAAGTGCTTGAAACCAAGCTCACCAAGATCATTATGTTTGAAACAATAACGGCAAGAGAAGGTAAATGTTGATTTCCAGGATAGGTAGATTCGGTATCTGCTTAATATCTTTTTAAATAAATTTTGATTATCCAGGCCAGTTGATTTCAATGCTTTAAATTTTAGAAATATCGGTGTCTCTTCACAAGCACGTGTCCTAATAGAAACAAAGTTTTATTTAATACATAGACGATGCTTAATAGTCCTTGTTTTCCGGTCTGGATAGAGTCTAAATAATTTTCCGCATCTTTGTCGTTTTATTTTCCATTCTACAAATCCTTCCTTTACAAACGAGATATAACAATCTTCTCACGGAATAATCTCTATTACCATGGAAAGCTCCCAGAAAAATTACATTCCTTACTGGGCCCAGTTCTAAACTTCGCAATTAAGATTCGCCATGATATGCATATTATGCCAGACCCCTTCATTCCCTTAAGTTTTCATTTGATGAGATGCATGTTTTAATCGAGCAGCTTTTAACCACAAACGACTTTTTTGAGGAATTAACTGGTAAGATGATTTTTTCCGATCACTACAATCTTAACCATTGCAAGTCAAGTGTTAACCGTTACTTTCCCAATATATTCGCATGAGCTATGTTTCTTATTTTGTAACCCTCTACATCAAACTGCTCACGGGCTTTGTACAAGTTGAAACTCCCTGCAAAAATATTACGCTTTACCCCCTCTTCTTTCATCTTTTTGATCGATCTCCTTAAATGTTTTAATCGTTGTTTCTCCATACTTATCTTACCTTCAGCATGTGAACATTAAAATTCTGTCAACAATTTGTCCTCAACGTGTTTCCATAAATGTCGTTGGTCTATTTATGTTAGTAACATATCATTTGTGCATACGCATCTATGCAAAAATTTATCGACGCAAAAATAAGGGGAAAAAAGGAATGGAACATGGACCTGCGGTGGAAATAGATCAAAATAAAAAATGCTGAGTATAATTAAATGCTATGTCATTTACCAGATTTTAAAAAAATATTATTAAGAGATTCAATGATAATTCCGGCGTTTCAATATATGTCGGTTGCAGGAAATTCATCAGTTATGTCGAATTTATTTCCTCTTTTGAACTTAATGAAGCCTATTCACTATTGATGAGATCCCCTTTTCTCACTTATTTATATTTACATAGAATAAGAAACGATAATGTTTACCTTTTTAGAAAATTCAATTTCATTAATTTTCGTTAGTTTAGTTCCAATCCTGCCCCAAGCAAAAGGAGTCAATTTTACATTATTAGAATTATTGTCTATATAAACCTATATTTTATGACATTTCTGTTGTTAAATTTATCTTCCGAATTGATAAATTGATAGTAGTAGTAGCAATGATAGAAGAAGAATTTTGCATACTGATTAACACGCGTATACACATAAGAAAACATATTTGCGAAGGTTTTCAAAAATGAAGCAAATACAAAAACTTAGAGATTGAATTAGCAAAATAAAAACACAGACGTACTTAAAAAAATAAGTCTTCATATTGTAGTTGAAGCTTTGTACATAATGAAGTAGAAACTTTAAAAAAATCCCTGATGCACTCTAGGACATCCTAAAAATAATTATTAAAATACTAAGCGCATTTATACCAAAGATGTTTGGCCATTTAAGATTTAAAAAAAAATTTTTAATAATAAATTATCTTTTGTTTAAGTAATTACAAAACATAAAAAAATGTACATCCTTCGCCTGCTCTAGATCATCATTTGTTAACTGGCATGTGATTATAAAATAGAAGAAAGTAAAGAAGACTATTACAATTTTTCTAATTGATAATTGCAATTAGTTAAATGGAGATTCAAAAAAGTAAGTATATATTCTGAACACAATGCAAATAAACAATAAATAACATAAAATAATCTGTTTATATTTTTATCTCCGCAAAGCTTGGTTTTTTTATTCCATTTATATTTTCCCCTTATTCCTTTGCTTGATATATATATATATATATATATATATATATATATATATATGTGTGTGTGTGTGTGTGTGTGTGTGTGTGTTTGAATTTATTACTTACATAATGTGTTTCTTATAACTTTTTTAATTTAATTTATTTTACATTAATTTTCTCATAATAGTTAATTAGAATTTTCTTTAGTCAATAATACTTTAGTCAAGTCATTTCCTTGAAGTAAATAACAAATTATGTCCAACATAAGAAATGTAGAAAACAACATATACTACATAATATTTCAGAGTATGCACCACACTATGATAATATTTTTTAACCCGTAACTGGAAGGAATAGAGGGATTCATACATTTCCGAAGGGTATTTGCACGTAAGTAAATGCAAGGAATTTAAATAATTATATCCGCATTATATTAACATTTATTTTTGACCATGGTTGATAGGAATATTTGTTTTCTTTTACCATCATTTCCAAAAACTGCACTGTTATCTATTTACTAAATTGTTAGGTAGGTTCTTTCTGTCAATATATCCTATTATTGCCATAATTTGAAATTTCTTTTTTCCCGATGGCATAAAAAATTTTACTTTCTTATCACGATGGTAAGTACAGGCGAAGTTCTTCTTTCTCTCTTCCGTAAAATATCATTGTTACTCGCGTCTGAATTTCTTTAATATTGTCAACCTACTTCTGTATAACTAGATAAATGTTACTCAGCTTTATCTGTGAATAACAAGTTAAAGAATTCTCTTTTAATGGTATGACTATTAGCAGTTGATTTTTGGTGGGTTGCAGTGGATAAGGGCTCGGAAAGAAAAATTTGAGAGCTGAGTTCAAATTTTAGTTGAATTCATTGCATTCACTTGCACGCAAATACCTTTTGGAAAAGTATGAATCTGTCGCTTTTCCCCCACTTTATGCTAAATAGCATGACTTTTTGGCTTCTATAGACATGGTTGGCAACCAGTCTAACGCAGAATGTAATGACAAACTACTGCGGGTAAATACATGTATTGTACTTGAATAAATAGCAGGAAATTCCGTTTCTAAACTTTTGCTCATCTTTTGGAAGCTATCCTTGCGTATTCCAACGAGCCTTCCGATTTTCCTGTCACATCTTCCGTTCCCTCTTAAAACACTTTCCGGATATTTACGTTTGTGTTCTTGCTTGATTTTCACCTGGTAATTCGTAGCAACCATCTATGGCTGTTCATCTTGCTGATAACCACACATTCTATCTACTTACAATTGACAGTTTTCTTTTTCTCCTTCCTTTCCTTTACTACCTGGTCTAGGTTTCTATGCATTTATCTTTCTGTCTCTGCTATAAACACAGTGTAAGCTGCATATCTTATTTTGTTCGGGATTGTATCTATCAGTAATAAATCTTGGCAGGATTTACAGTTGTGTAAAGATCACCTCACCATTAAATTTGAATAAATCCAGCGAGAAGACACATCCAGTTTTTACGTCTCTTTTTTGTGTACTTCCATAATTTTCTATCCGATGCTTAAATGGCTCTCCTCCTAACATTATATTTTCCGTGTATAATTTACACGGAATCATGTTACTCTTTATAGTAACAGTACGGATAGAGTTTGATTATAAATGTTTGTTTTATTTGAATATGAATTTTCGAAATGTCATAAATAAGTTACTCATCTAATTTATAATTGCTGATAAGTTTCTTATTTAATTGGTCCTACGCATGGCGGTAAACTGAATCTGGCATCAAACGTCTGATTGGGAGATTGTGAGGTGCATGAAACCACCTCTTAATTGCTGTTGTTCTCAGATTTACCATGACCCGAAGTGGCAGCACCTGTTAATGTCCCAGTTATGGGCAAAAAGTTAATCCACAGACTGGGATGAAAACACTATGAAGGTAAAAAAAATACACTTTTATAGAAATATATACATAAAAATAGATTTTTATCGAAAAATATACATTTTGGCGTGGATCGTCGTTGTGGTGCAGTAGATATCGGCTCGGAACGAGAAATCGGGTAGCCGAGTTCGAATTCCAGTTGAATTCCTTCTATTCACTTACACGCATATGCCCTTCGGAAATGCATGAATCCCTCTATTCCTTCCAGTTATGGGTTAAATAACAGGACAGATTGGGTTCTATAGGCTTGGCTGGCAACCAGTCTATCGCAGAAAGCAATGACAACCTAGTGCGGGATAATCTTCTGCCCAATCAGTCATATCACTTTAAAAACGTGATCTCCTAAGCATGTATCACGTATGGTACTTAACTGACAGATACATTTTTGAAGGGAAAATATTACCAAAATCATTTTTGAAGAAAAGATTATTACCATAACACGGTTTTTAATACAAAATTAGAAGGCATTTTCAGTTTTCTACAATAAAAAAAGAATAAGAACAAAACATTTTAATTAAAATCTAACCAAATCAACAATCTCACTATAAGCGAACATTAAAAAATACCTTAAAACCTAACCTATTTGGCATTAAATAACCCGCAAAGGTTGATATGCCGTTAAACAAAACTCAATCTCAATCTTATTGAATGTCTGTCAGTAATTTTTTTTTTTTTTTTGGACTGGGACATATTTTCAAATCTTTCTTTGCGTTTCTAGTCTTAACATTTATTTTATTTGATGTTACATATTTATTTTATTTGAATGGTAAATTTTTTAATGTTATAAATAAGATATTTCTAAAATTTACAGTAAAATCCTTTACTTATTAGATGTTTATTTTTCATTATTTATTTAATTATTTTTCTGATTTCAGAGTTATTGCTTCATCTGATATTGAATCACTAAAAGAAAATACTTTTTTTTCTGGTTAGTAATTTAAAGAATTAGTAATTAAGAATCAATAGGTGTAGATATGCTCTCCTACCGCCGCATTGTTATTCCTTCCAAGTCTCTTGAACAGAAGTAGAGGCTCAGCTCTTGTTTTCTGCTTAGAAAGGGGTTCCCGGGTTCTTCCTCTCCTCAGGTTTTAATATTGCTGCTGTCACAAGGTTTTCTTTGTAATATGAGTGGATGGTGGCATCCTCTCTTCATACTTAAAGTATCGATTTGTTAGTTTTTTCTTGTTGCTATTTCCAACTGGTAGTTAGGAACCAGGACTCTTGCCTAGCAACTTGAGTCATTATTCAGGTTAATGGTTGAATAATATCGGGGTTCTTACACTATTTACATTATTTGGACTATCGTTTTCATCTTGTTCGCCATTTATACGACGTTTCGGCAGTTGTAAGCTCTGGCATTCTTCGGTTGCTAGGAATTTCGATCCGATCTTTTTATTACGATCACTGGGTTATATCATTCACATTACTTGTGCAAAGCCTCTTTGGTAAGATAGAAAAACACGTTGCTAACCACATATGGAGAGAAGAATGGGAATACTGCCCCTTATGGGATGAAATTTTTTTAAAAAAAGAGAGAACGCCACTGGAAACTGCGTAATCTTTAAGAATCAGCACATGTGCTAGGCTACAAAAATCTCTTAAGCCGAATTAGCATTGAGATGAATACAACATGGGAACTAGTAATACGGACTGCTAGAGAATATCATTAATGCCAACATTAACATCGCAAAATACTAGAGAAAACCGTTAACCGCAAAAAGTGCAATATTAAATCTGGTGAAAAGTTCGATACTAAATATTACATTTATATGTCCCAGAAATTAAGTTGGTGATTCCCTTAAGGACACATGGTCCTGTGGGTATAGATGTTAGTTACATCCAGTAAAAAAGTTGTGACTTCAATACCAGCCTGAAGCGGTGGGGAACATACAACTTGAAGAATGGGGTTATAGGGAGGTAACACAAGACTACCAAAATATCCTTTGCAAAAATGAATGAGTAAAACATCGTAATAAATGGTTCAAAATTTCTAGCACATAAAAAGGGCAGAAACGTTGTAAAATCATCACTTCTTTTGGCTATAAGGCAGTGACTCATCTGACCCCAATGGAATCCATTTGTCTCTGTTTCAAGAAAATGTAAGTGCGTTCAAAATGTTGCTGATAGAATGAAGCAGAATATAGCGTCTTTAAGTTTGGTCCCAAAGATTACTGGTGCCTTTGCAAAAGTGTAGTGAACACGAGTAAACCCTTAATTCAATCAGTAAGAAGTCTTCATCTCAAGAAGAAAAGGTCGAGAACTTTGCCCTCAAATTCTTATCCACCTCCGCACTTGACTCGTCTGGAGTGGCCACACAATTTACAAACTAGAACTGAAATTCAATTGAGCAATATATATATATATATATATATATATATATATATATATATATATATATATATATGTATTGTCTGCAATTTATTTAATCTGACATGTTTAAAGAATTTGCTGTCTAAATACACAAATTATATATATATATATATATATATATATATATATTTATTTAATCTGACATGTTTAAAGAATTTGCTGTCTAAATACACATATATATATATATATATATATATATATATATATAATTTGTGTATTTAGACAGCAAATTCTTTAAACATGTCAGATTAAATAAATTGCAAACAATATGTTTACTTATTTTTAATAAAATCCATTCATACTCACTGATAATCTTTCGCGTATTACAATCAAAAGGTGTCAGAAATGAGCTGTAACGTCGACAGATATTTTTTATATTTATTTCTTTAGGTATCCAAGTACTTTCAACCTTTATTCGAGGTCATTTTTAGGTGTGTGAGTTATGGTAACAAATGTAACCGGAAAACTGTGTTGCTAAAATCTACTGTATATGTATTTTCTGCTTCAAATTTGTCAACCGTTTATTAAAAGCAGGAAAAAATGTGCAGTACTTTTTAGCAACACGGTTTTCCAGTTACATTGGTTACCATAATTCACCTCCCTGAAGATGAATTCGGAAAGAGGTTGAAAGTACTTGTGTAGTTTAAAAATGAATGAAAATAACTTATGTCAATAACCCCAAGATGAAGTGCAGGGTCGCTCATAATCGGGGAAAAAAAAACACTTTGCAAAATTCTATTTGCATCAAATATGTAAAAACCTTTTGTAATGCAGCATAACCTACATTTATTGAAGCGAGTGAATTAACCCGAATTCTGAATACTGACGTTATTTTTAACAACCCGGTCCTTATTGCAACAAAGTCTGAAATGTTAATTATATCATAACCAGTTTAGATCCAACATTTATTAGCTTTCACTACCTAATAGATTTGAAGGTGTTAAACAACCATAAAGATTTAATTCATTTGCGTGACTATAAAACGATTTTATCTTCCACCAATTTAAGACATTCAAGATTCCATTTGTCCGATCATATACTACGTTTTGCAATTTGTACTCGCTCCGAATTAGAGCTGTCACGAAACATGTAAATCGGAGTTAATGTCTTTGACAATTGAATACTCAACTAACCAGCTAAGTGAAAGGAATAAGAGGAATTTAAATTTGATTAAATTATTGTGCGATAGATAGACAGACAGACAACCAAATATATAGATAGATAGACAAATAGACCGACAAAGAGATAGATAGACAAATAGGCAGACAAATAGATAGATAGATAGATAAATAGACAGACAAATAGATAGATAGATAGATAGACAGACAGATAGATAGATAGATAGATAGATAGATAGATAGATAGATAGATAGATAGATAGATTTTAATAACAAATTTAAAATGATAGGTGCAAATTGAACGAATTGAATATACTTTAGAACAAAATTAATTACTAAGAATCAATTAGAAACCTTTTCATTGTTAATTGTGCGGACAAAAGCTTTTACGTGAAATAGCTAATTATAAGTATAATGCACTATGCATGTTTCTATAGCTTATCAAATTCTAAGAAAATACCAAATTTCAATTATTCTAATGCCAACAGGCCTCTCAGCATTTGCTTTTATAATATTCCTTAATTTGCATACAAATGAATATTATTTGTAAAAAACTGACCGTCTGTCAATTTTCTATGAAAATTCTACTAATATTACGATGAAGTAAATTTACGTATTAATTAATTAATTGATAGAACATGAAACTTTGAATTCATACTTTGAATTCATCAGGTGCAATTAGATCTTTTCTCCGACATCATATAAATAAAAGTAATCTATTAAAAATAATGAAAACATGAATTATTGATTAGGATCATTATTGACCTTATTGTATAAACCTATATATTAAGTTCAAACTCGGTAATAAAATCTGACATTCAAAAACTGTAGAGCATTCACATTAAAATCATAATTATTATAATAATAAAAATATGATTAGCAATATTATCAAGAAGGCTCAAAGATCGCAAGCCCCCGCCAAATCAATACCGACATTATCTCAGTGATTAGAACAAAGATGATTATTTACTATTATTAACAAGGTGCTTTCGAAAAATGTAATAAAATAAAGCAATCTATTTTAGGTAATTTCTGATATGGCATATAAGACGTACGAAAAATATGAGTAAAAAAACAAAACAAAACATAAAACAAAACGAAAAATAACCCAGAGACTTTATTCCGTACCAGATCGAACAGTCTACTCTATTCTCCTCAGTTCGTGCCAGTGATAATGATCACTGTTTCTGAAATTTTCATTCGAATTCATGCAGCATGTCTTGAGATATCTCGACTACAAACAGACAAAGAGACAAACACGACCGAATACAATGCCGCCGTCTTAACGTGGAGTTAATACTAATACCAGTCGTTTCCTATACGCCTTGTCCCTTCAGGACATAGGCAATCATGGCTTTCCACATCTCTCTATTCCTGGTGTCTCTCAGCAAGCTTTCCCCATGTTACACCGCGCAATCCTCTTTCTGCCATCCATCCGCACAGATGAGTCAAGAACGTTACACGCTGATTTCACGTGCCTCTCCTTCCATCTGATAGCATACAGTTTCTCGAAGCCCTCCTTCCTCATTCCATGTTCTAGGAACTTCAGATGTCTCTTTCTGATGCTCAGTAGGAATTTTCTTTTCGTTTCCATCCTTTCTAAAAACTCATAACTGCTCTAATGCTTGGGTCATGATATCCACAGCGTCATTCTGTAGAACCATATTTTAGCTGCTTCAAGTTTTTCCGTCATCTTCGATGATATTTTCCAGTATTCACTGCTATACCAAAGAACTGTCATTACATCTTTTTTATGTGCCATATCCCTTCAGGACGTAGATAATCATGACTTTCCACGTTTCCCTATCCATGGTGGCTCTGAGCACGCCTTCTCCTGTTACACCATGCAATCATCGTTCCGTCACCCACTTGATTAGGTCCTTCAAACATGTTATCCGTTGCTTTCTCCTGTCTCTTTTTCCCTCTATCTGGCCTGTTAGTACCAGATTCTTTAAGCCATCTTACCTCATTGCATGTCGCAGGAACTTCAGCTGTTTCTTCCTGGTGTTCAGTATTAATTTCTTTTTGTTTCCATTATTTCCAAGACCTCATTATTGCTCACATGCTCGATCCATGATATTCACAGCATCCTTCTGGAGAACCACATAGCAATCCAGTACCTTTTTCTTTGTTTCTAGTGAAATTTTCCTCTCTCTTAATAATCTACTCAGTTTTTCAAACGCGTCCTTCGCCATGCCAATTCACCTATGGTTTTCTGTGTAGCACTTTCCGTGTTCTGTTAGAAGACCTCACCAGTAGTAACACTAATAATTGTATTAACAGTAGTAGAAGTCATAGCAATTCTAGTAACAGTAGGAGTAGGATTATAAATCATTGTTAATTCCGATGAAATGAGTAAGACTTCTAGTGCCGGACAGTCTGTGTTTTCCTCTAAAAGTAAGTATTTTCAGCAGTGTATACTTTTCAGGTACATTAATCAAGAAGTAATGTTTATTCAATAGGAGATATATTTTTAACCTAAACACTTCAAATACTCGCTGATCAATTTTCCAAATAATGTTTATATTCATGCTCATAAACTTTGATCAAAGTTAAGCCTATTTCCCAATAAATCTAAAATTATATTATTTGATACTAAAGGTCACACAATACAAAATTCATCCGCCACTTACGGTAGACTATTAGAATGCTAATGTTGACACAGGTGTGTTATATAAATGAAATGGAGATGTGGAGGAGAGTGAACATTTTCCGGATAAGGAAGGATTGAAAATTGATTTCATAAAATATTCTTCTGTTCAGTAGAACCAACGAAGTCATCGAAAAATGTTGAATTCGTGGGAAATCATGGTGATCATGGAAATCATGGAAATCATGGTGACCATGGAAATCATGGCTACTTGGAAGTAGCATAGTGTATACTCTTTGTTTTTTTTAGAACGAAATATTGGGGTTCTTCTGAAAACCTGCCATTGCTGTATCAAGAGATTAGAAATAATTCTGCAAGATTATAACTCTGGAAAAAATGCTGGAAAATGGAGATTACTTTCCGCAACAAACCGTATAAACTGAAAATACTTTGTACTCGGCCAAGACATGACACTGACAAGCGATTAGTTCTATCTCGAATATACACATTTGTGCAAATTAATTGAAACAACATCTTTTCTGTTCTTTCTTTCACTACACGGTCAGTTTTAGAACCACTGGTGTCCCAGGGCTTAATCGATTTATAATTTTTCTTCGGATTGAACTATTTTCAGTGAGGTGCAGCAACATGAATCTATTTTTGAAGTGTATGAGGAAAACCGTTGTACTTGAAAAATATTGCATCATATGTGATTGATTCAGAATTTATAATGCCCAGATACAATTATATCGACTGCCGATTAGTTGTCTTACGATCATTTTCTGTGATAGAGGTTACTTCAAAGAAGCTTACAAAAGCAATAACGCTGGACGAACACACTAGCAAGCCTTAGAGATATATCGGAGATATCGTTGTTGCAAGCCTTTCAACTGTCAGTCGTGTCCTAAAGGTGAAGAAACAAACTGGATACATCAATCCAAAACGTAAATGAAAATTCTATCAAAAGAAAAATTAAAAAAAAATAAAATAAGAACGCCAAAGAGACAAAGGTTATGTGATCAGGAAGTTGGGAAATATCCTAGTAAGATATTCATTTTGTGTCGATTGATTTGCACAATCGTGTAGCTTTAATACACCATTTTGTATTAATTCAACTATTCTAAAGTTAAAGCAGGGCAAAATGAGCGTTAAACACTCTGGACTAATAGAGAGAATCATTTTTTCTAGTATTTTCAGTAATCCATTTTTGTTTGCTTAGCAGCGTATCGGTTTTTATTATATATTTAATGTCAAAATCTACCTATTTCGTACGCAATTTCTTTTTTTGAAAAAATAATGATTGTAGCCATACTATTCTTACTAATTAACTCATAGTTGGAGCAGAAGAAGTGAATTTATAGCTTTTTCCAATTATTTGCGCGTAATTGAATATAATAGACCCAGCTCGAATCGGAACTGAATAATTCTACGCCATTATCCATTTCGCCAACCGCAGGAGCAAACTTACAGCACCTGGTATTTTCAAGTGGTTAACAATCTTATTGACTAGGCTCGACGTTGCTTAACGTTGGTGATCGTGTGGGAACCCGTGTTTTAATGTGGATTAGCCCTAAGCCGCATTACATTGTATATGTGTTCGCCGAGCAAAAAAGCCCTGTTATCGTCACTGGAAAAAATGAAAAGTTTTGGATGAGACACCCACGTAGAAAAGGAAAATATGATCTTATCTTATTCTCAAGTGATTCTCTTATGGCAGGCGGATGTTGTAATCTGAAGTTAGGTTTACTGGTTGACATCGACCTGACCGAATGGAAGCTACTGAAAATATAGTAGATAAAGATAAGCGTTTGATATCAAGTGACAACTATCTGGACATAGACAGTTTACGATTAGTCTGTGTTAACTCACAGTTGGGGTCGACAGAGAACTTTGGTGCGTCCATAGTTAGGGACAGACTGTCTTTTGCGTAGTTCCGATGCTATCTTTATATTGCCAGCCACACGGCGAGGTGTACAGCGTGATATTAGTGTAGGAAAGCTGATCTTTTAAACGAAGACAGAAGTTGTCTTAAGAGTTACTTACTTACCCGCCCAACCGGGTAAGCAAATTCCTAAATAGAACACTTGTCTTATATCATTTTAAATGGTGTTGCTGTTGTTTCCACAATGTAGAAATTTAAAAAAAAATCTCTATACACGAGCATGCACGTAACATAAAATTGCCTTCTTCTCTCACGAAGAACGGAGATAATCTTGCTGTCGACAAAAATAACCTACTTTTATTGAGGTAAGAAAGAAATGTTGTGATTGGTCAAGATAGACAAGCAAGCACAAAATTACCATATTTCCAAACCTGAACTTAATTTGAATTTTCATTTTCGACAGAAAGAACCAAGAAAATGAATTCTATTTCCAGGCTAGAGTTGCTTTTTTTTGTACGTCGCAAGGCATAACATTTCAGTTGATCGATTTTATACCCTTCCTCAGGTGTAGAAAACATTAAATGATCGAACCTTTTTCTAGATAAAAATAAGATTTTGAAAAAAAAATGTATGAATAAAACCATTCGCAACACCACCTGAATTCCACACATTTTTCTTTTAATAAAACCTCTTTTGTAATTTAATTTTATTACTGAAGTAAATTTTCTTTAGATAAATAAGTAAAGGATAAAGGATATTGCATATTTAATCATTATTTTAAAATATGATTATAATAGAGTAATAAAAATTTTAACAATTAAATATATGAAAGATACATATAACTATGGACCAGTCGTGCATGGGAAACAATATCTAGTGACAGGAGAAAATAATCTATATAATTTCGATGATAAAATCTTACAAAAAGTATAGCTGAATTACGAGATACATGAAAAATGTCTGCAATTGTTGGCCTATTGAAAACTGTACGACTATAACCAGTGTGAACTTCATTACTCGACAAAGAAAACAGCGCTACGTCTGCTCAGTAAATTTGCAACTATGACAAGTAATTTTTCTTTTCCTATCAATTTCCGAATTAAACTACAGAGTATTATTTTCTTTTACGTAACATTTAGTTCTGTACAAAGTCCGGGGAACACTGCATAGAAAGGGTTACGTTAAATGGTAGATTATATGAATAGGAGGGAAAGATAACGCGTGACTTTAATTGCTATTTCGTCAACATTGTAGTGTTCGGGAAACATCCCCTTGCAAGTTTCTTCAAGAGAGCAGTGACTTGAGGAATAAAGCTGTTTGAGTGTAACTTACTTGTAGTCGATCAAATACGGGAGAAATATATGTCATTTGATAATATGTAATTCGTATGGATGTCCTAGCCGTCATATTCAGACCTGGTGGAATTTGGATATGCAGTTTGTACGAGCATATTCCATGGTATCAGCGATAGACCAATATGAGACTCGCTATATTCCATCTGTAAGAGATAGTTTGGAGTGTACAAAATAATTATTATCTAACAAGGATTCGGAAATGCTTTTGATCTTCATCAAACCTGGGAAATGAGGCCACGGCAACTACTGCTCAGATATATAAACAAAACTCCATTTTTAGCCTTATCTGGCTCTTATAAATTTAGAGGATAGCAAGAGGCGACAAATAGATACTAGAGCGTTTCAGGAAGCCAAGGATTTTACCTGCACTATTAGCGATGTAACATCAATACAAATTCTACTTAGCTTGGGTGTGAGACTGGTCCAATATGCTCTAAATGCACGTAATCTCCTACAGACGACATACATTCGTCGTATCTATCAGTATTTCGGGGTCTGATCGGTGGTGATGGAATGTTAGTAGCTTGGGTTTTCAGGCATTGAATGTAACCAGCAATTATTTTCGCTACTGGGAATTTAGTCTTGATCGCAAGGGAGGTCCGCTGCCAGTCGCCGAACGGCAGTAATTTTAATAGTTAGACCATATAAAGTCGTATCATCGGCATAAACGTTTAAAAATGATCAGAGTATATATTTAGGCAGATTATTTACGTAAATCAGAAAGAGGGTTAGTCTAAAATGTGACACGTAGAGGGACCTGTGTTGACCGCCAACGTCTCGGAAGACTAGGCGTCAGTAACTAACATCAGAGACCTAACTTATAGTAGATAAAACCCTTCTTGGTTTACCATTACTGGAGAGCTTGCGCAGAAAACATTTGTATCACACCCTGTAGAAGACTCTCGATATATCTAATGTTATGGTGTCTGCGGTATGCGTATCGTCAAGGGGCTTAATGCATCTGTGTTTAGTGAGAGCTAGGACCTCAGCAGTAGATTGAAACCATACTGCCCCACCCTAATGAGTTTACACGTGCAACTGGATTGGCAGATAGGTTTTACTGTGAAGGTAAGCAAATAAAACCAGCAATTCTACTCTTCCAGTTTCATTCCACGCACACCTCGTCTGTTTAACTCTCTCTTCCACATTTGCTTTTTTGATAGCTACAATCTCCAAAATTTTAAATGTAATTTTAATTGCCATCATCTACTTCCGTGACTTCTACCTCTATCTTACCCATTCTACAACATCACCCTACATTTTGTTTCTGCATTCCCTCTCTTCTCATTGTAACTCCAGCGAACCAGTTGCAGTGCTGCTATGCTTAGGGGTAAAACGATTATAAAAATAAATGAAACAAAAACTGCTTGCTGTTGCTCCGATCCAGGTGCTCGTCGACCTATTTATTATTTAAGGCCTCAAAAAGCTCGCTGATTATACCGAGGAGTCTAATGGATCAATAATGAGACGAGGGGGCTCAGTTTTCTGAGTTCTTAATGGCGAGATATATGTTTGTCTCTTCCTATATCCATGGGAAATATTTCTCTTCGTAGCAGCAGTTACATAGCTTTGCTAAAATCGCGAATAATTCTTAGTCGATAGTCTTCAGGATGACCACTGGAATTTAGTATGTGCTAGTCGAGGGTTTTGATATATCAAGACACTTCACTTACTAAAATGGTTATATTACTGAGATTGTTTTCAGTGAGATATGAAACAGTAAGAGAAGGATGAGCTTATTTGTAGGGGCTATTTTTAATAGTCAGAGCAGCCGCTTTGTCTCTTTTCATAATTTTGTTTGTGATTTTCCAGAAATCGCGAAATTCAATTATTTCTATAGAAATTCTACACCTGGAGACCGCTGAATTATTTATAGCCTGAAAATCTGGAGGAGTCAATAAAAACTATAGAATGAATTATTTCAATTACCTAAATAGCTTAAAAATGTAGTACAACAATTAACTATAAGTAAAACTTCAGGAACTGTTTTATAAGAATTACCAGCTGTATAGCCCGGCGTTGCTCGTGTGTAATGAAAGCTTTAAAACTAATCCATGATCCTGGAGCTCAGACTCTTTGGACGTTGGCACGAAAGACTAAAAAGCAATAGTTGTTTCCAGTTAAAGCGAAACATTAGACTGAAAGAAAAATAAATGAATGTAAGTTAAATTTTGATTTCCTCAATATTTATATAAAATAAGTTTTTTTCGTCGTAAAATGAATTTTGAAGGATAAATAAGTCCTTTGAGTAAATGTTATCATGGCTAAGACTACGAACTACAATTATACCTACTGAAGCAAAAACTAAAATAAAAAGATGAAAAAATACAGACATACAGGCAGACAACAGACACACAAAAAACATCTTCCCTTATATATATATATATTATCGATTTTCTGTACAATTGTAAGATCTGCAACCTTGAAACTTCTGAATATCTTTTCTTATGTCCTTGTCTATGAGTGTATCAAATTTGAATTAAATCGGACCACTCCTTCTATAAAACGGTTTTTTCGATTATCGATTTTAGTTATTTATCGGGGTTACCTCGACACAAACGTAGCTAAGAACACTCGCAGAACTTTGTAAATTTTTAAAAAAATCGGTTCAGCCCTTTCGGAGTCTATAGGTAACGGACACACACACACAGACATATTCTATTTATAAATAAGTTTAGATTAGATGAGAATGAAAATAGAAACTTATAAAAAAGCAAAGATGATACAATTTAAAATGCATAATTAATGCAATTTGCATTTTTGTGTCTACTCCCAACTGCCATTTATATTTTAATATTTCACTCTCTCACTCCGTTTCACACACACAGACACAGACATACAAACACACACACAGACGCACACGCAAACGTAATGTCTGATCATGGTTTCCAGTTATTAAATGCCAGGAGATAATATGATTCAATAACAAGAAAATGTTCTGGTAAATCTCAGCAATAGACCAAAATCCCCCATCGTACATAATGTAATCTGAAAAGCAATGCCACCACAACGCATACGAATTGACAGAAAACAGATCTGCTATGAATGGGCGGAGTTAAAATCCAACAAACACACACACACGCACACATTCACGTACACACACACACACTCGCGTACACACACACAGTGTTATTACATAATAAAAGAGAGAGGAGAACTGGTCAAATTAGGTGTCGGAGAATGGGTAAGGAAAGAATGGGTACATTTGTGTAAAGAGCGCCGTGTAAAAGCAAATTGTAAAGTGAGAATAAGGATGGGAATCAAGGGGATAAGAGATGACAGTTGACGTTTTATTTAAACCCTTGGAGAATGTAGCTACCAGGGAAACAAGAATATAGAAGGGAGTTCCACAGGCGAGAAGTGCGAGAAAAGAAACTGAGAGAATGGAATTGGGGTCACACTTGGTTGCTTTCACAGTATAATTTTGGGACCTTTCAGCGCGAGAAATTATGCGTGGGGTAGCACCAAGAACATAAGTTCGTCGGAGCAGACTTCATGAACGTATTTGTAGAAGAGACAGAGGGAATCCGCATCTCTTCGGTAAAAGAGAGACTGGGGTCGGGTTTACCAAGTCAGGATCAACGATAATGCAGATTCCTTTTTGGATTTCGTCAAGATCCCCATGGAGAACAGCAAGGCGCTTGACCAGATATGACAGTAGTATTCAATGCACGGATGTGTGGTAGATTTTTTTTAATATGCATGATGGATTCAGAAGACAAGAATTCCTGGTCCGTCACAGGGACCCGACTTTCTTGGCAGTAATTTTAGTCGTTCTACTTAAAGACAGCAGAGAGAGTGAGACCGAGAAGGTTGTAGGGTATTGCTCTCAGGGAGTATTGCGTGATCCATGTAGATGGAGAGTATGGAAAGATTTTCTATGATGGCTAAAGGATAGCAGCTTTTTGCATCATTTTCTCTACTTTCGTTTCGGATACTACTACATATTCTATACGAAAAAATTCTGTTAGATTGGATAACAATTTTAAAATAGATTCATAATAAGTTTCCAAATTACATTGTTGCTGTTTCGTAATTAATGTAATTATGATTCGGATTCGAGTTCATTTATTTTTCTCTTTTTATTTTCACTCACTTATTAACTCTCTCACTTCAATTAACGTTAGTAAATTATAGTTTTGAGTGAAGGAATATCTTTTATGTTTTACTTTTTAATGCACTTATGCTTTAGATAATGTATCCGCGTCCGATAATTCAAGAGGGTGTGTGTTTTGTAGGCCGATAAATGGTATACTACTTCTACTTCTACAAATAATAATAAAATTAATACTACTTCTACTACTACAAATAATAATGAAACTAATAATAAAATGATATTGTATATTACAGATTATTGTACAAAATAGAATTTTGAGAAAAATATGAACATGTTTCTAATATCTTTCAATATTTCGAACAAGTTTGTGTCTTTCTCAACGACAAAATAAAACTAGAAACTTTTGAGAAAAATGTTTTGCACGAGTATAGATTTATTTGAAAAATCTCGTGACCATTACTGAAAGGTTGACCTTTTAAGTAGAGTGTACAGTATTGTTTATGATTTTGTCTATAATGATTTAAACTTTATAGATGGAGTAAGGTCATTTTATATACGATTTCACAACCCTCCATCCATACTGGAGGCTCATTTCTTTGGTGTGTGCTTGATTTTCATATTCACTCACATACCTGGATAGTTTAAGATAGTGTCATTGTCTATCTGAGATATTTATTTTACTGATTAAATCTCTTAGTTTTCAGCAAGTTTTCTGCTGCGATTACAGTTGTCGTGGGGATTGGTAGATGGCTTTTTGCAGAAATTGTATTCACTGAGTGAGCATAAATTTCCATTAGAATATGATAATTTGTTTTAAAACGATTTTTACTCTGAGATAGAGCAATTCCGTTCGAAGCTCAATGACGCAGTTAAAGGCTGCATGGAGCAATATGAATAGTATGGATTTCATAGATGGAATGCACACCTTAAATAAAATGCATGTTGTTGACAAAAATATATATTTATGTTTTAATAGTTTTACAGATGTCATTTCCTTCGTTGCATTTGCTGCAATAAGTCAAGGTAGAGTGTGAGATATATTGTAAGTCTACCAGGCGGGATAAAACTACAATTAGCGATAATGTTTAAAAAGTTTATGATAATGCTTACAAACTTAGCATCGTTGCTCAATGTCTTAATTTAGTTATTTAATCCAATGTAAGGAGTGATTGTAGATTTTATGTTTGTCGCCTGTTTTATTAATTATGGGATCAGGTTTGAAGTACTGGAAATCATTTTGTGAAATATTAAATAAAATGTTGTAAAGGAAGAATAGCTAAATTTTCAAATCTTTCACTATAGATTAATCCATGCACTATGAAAATATAAACAATTAAATTATAGTGAGTATTTCTTTGTGTTGTACACATACATATATATAGGAAGGCGATATCCAAAACCTCTTAAATACGTAGATAATATTGTAGTACAGATTAGTGTGATCACACCTGAACCAGACACCCTCGTGTTAAAATCTCTTCATCTGAGCAGAGAGGGACTTAAATAAATCACCGCCGAAGTTTAGTCTTGTTTTAAGTGAGAAAAAGAGAGCCAGACTCAGCCTTAAACTGGGTCTACGGGATATTTTTGACTTATCTTAAGGGTTCAGTCCCCACTTTAATTGACCTTACTTCGCATTCGCCTTGGTGGGAAGGTGGAAAATCCAAATGTGATTATACTTGAGTCAGATTATCACTATGTCGATTCTTTACTTTCAAGCGAAGAGGTACCCAGATAAGACTCAGATGAAGTGTAGAGTCTCGCCTGGATTGAATAGACAAGAGCCCGACCCTGATTTACGCAAGGTCTACGAGATATTTTTGTCTGATATTAAGGGCTCGGAACTCACATTTTAATTGACCTTGTGTTGCATACGGTCCTAGTGGGGAGGTGGCAAATATTTAGTGATTATACTGTCTAACAGTTCATTATCAGTTTATCTTCATCACGCAGCGTGGGAGTGTTGTACTTGTTAATATACTGTTATTCCCAACCTCCGTTTTGATGATTTCTTACGCAGTAACCATTTGTAAAAGTGATTTGTGTGAAAATAAAACTTCCATGCACGAACTGATTAGAAATATTTTGAATCGAAATTCAATGCCGATTTTTGAATATTCCCGAGTTGACAACAGATATGAAACATCTGCATTTAAAAAAAATATCTGATAAAATCATATTACTTATATATTTCCAAAAATATTATTTTATAATTATACTTGAGCGCTGTAATGATAATATTAGCTTTTTCCTTATAAGGAAACATTCCCCATTCCCTTGGTGAGTAATTAGTACTACTTCTTCTTTATGTGTTGTGTTCGTTAAAGACGAAGGCGATCATGGACTTCCATTTGGCTCTGAAACTTTGCTTTCAATATTTTTTCTTGGCATCTTTAAACCCCGCTCCACCATCTATTTGCTCAGACCTAACAAGTACGTCTTGCGCAGCTTTCAGATGGCCCTCTTTCCCTTTATTTGACCTGAGAGTATTAAGTTCTCTAGGCCCTCTTTTTTATTACCTATCCTAGTAAGCTCATTTGTCTCTTCTTGATATTTAGTATGGGTTTTCTTCTCGTTTGCATCCTTTTCAACACCAAATCATTGCACACATGTTCCGTCATTGGAATGCCCAGTATCCTTTTGTAAAACTACATTTCTGGTGCTTCAATTCTATTCTTCATCCTGAAAGGGTTGTCCAGCACTTACTTCCATACTGAATGAAAGATATCATATAGCTATACAGCACGTTTTTTTTTTGTTTTTTTTAATGTGATTTTCCTGTCTTTCAGTTCTCTTGTTAGCTTCTGAAATGCGTCTTTGTCCATGCCAAAAGAGTCTTGGGATCTCAACATCTCACTTTACTTCCTCTGTCAAAAAACTTCCGAGGTATTCGAAATATTTTACTTGTTTTATTTTAGTTTCTCTGACTTGTAGTTGGCATATTGGGCTTCTCATTTTCCTTATGACCATACATTCAGTTTTCTTTAAGTTTATGCTCAGTCCTTTCCTCTCACTCTGATACCTTCTGTAAAAGTTGCTGCTTTTTTTTCTGTGCCTACTGCCAGAACCGTATCATCCGCGTATCTGATATTGTTGAAATTATGGCCGGCAACGAAGAATAAAATATTTTTCTTAAACAATTCAATTATCCTTAGTTCAGTATTTACTTTTATCCTTTGCAGTATTAGTGGAGGTTTCTTTCCTAACCTTTTATTTAAAATAGCGTGGAGTGCTAACATATTTAATATCAATATTTTCAGTTTAAGTTACATGGGATATCTATTCTATCTGTTTCTCGTTTGCATAATCTTCAAGTAATGTGTCTTCTGTCATTTGATACATTTCTTTGTTTGTGATTTTGTTGTGCCAGTTCATAATGTTTGAACTGTCATATACACTAAAAGCCATAAGAATTCATTCACTCAATATCAATTTAACCAGGAATCCTAGAAAGCGGTTGTAAGTAGCTGTTTAAATATTTTCAAAATGTATTTAGCGCCAGCTATGGTGGCATTCAGATGAAAGTTTCTATCTGATGAGAGTACGAATAAATCTAATTAAATCATAGTTGATATATTACCGTGAAAATTTTATAGTTCCATGTCTTCCACGTATAAAAATATGACCTATTTAAAAATTTATTTTAATTATTGAAGATTTCTCACTAATAATATAGAAGGCCTAGTATTTGGTGTAATCCATGTTTATTGCTCAAGAAAAAAAACTGTTCCTGAAAGAATTGAAAGGATTTTGCATAACTTTCAAATGTGTCTTTAATATTGCAAGAATTCATCGGATGTCTGCATTCATTCATTGTGTTATTTCGAAGAAAAACATCTTTCATATTTGCCGTGTATAATTTGGAAGGTCATCAAGTTACGACTTTTATTATTGCATTTTTGATATTGCATTTTAGCTACAGTCTCGCATCAATGTGAATTCACAAACCGCATATGTTACGAAAGCTAAGTGATGAGAAACGGGACAATTTTATTTGTTTTTCTGACGTTCTCATTTTTATGACCGGTTCGGTTATAAAAATGAGTAAGTAGATCTTCCCTGAATATTCATATTTTCACATTAACATAGAGAAAACATGTTAAAACTTTCTTTGAATTCCATAAGAAACTCATATAAACAAATGTTCACTTTTCTGTTTTATATTCCGCATTTTTTTATCAGCAAAATTATTTTTCATAACGAACAAAGAACGGGTGATAAAAATAATAATAAAAATGTAGGTTTCCTTGACTAGCGTAGTGGCTGTCGTTATATTATTCTGACACAAGCATGCAAGGCTGAAATTTCAATGGAAGTCGTTCTGTTCATTTTTATTCACAAAAAGGGAGTAATCTCTTTTTTCTTACTATCAGAACTAGTAATACATTTTTATTATAATCGTGTCGCCCCAAGCAAGGCATTGTACTGCCACTGTTAGGCAGGGGGTTACATAGGAGGTAAGTTATGAGAAAGAGTGACAGGTTAAAGAGGATGGTGAGTATGAGAAGATTGAGTATGCTGATGAGTGGAGTGGACGAAGAATGAAGCATGAGATAGAATGAGAGAGAGACAAGATTCAGGTTAGTGAGATAGAAAATGATTATTGACTTTACATTTGAATTCTTGAACATTGTAGTTGTCGTGAAAACAAGTAAACAAAAGGGAATCCCCAAGCGGGAAATGCTAGAGAAAAAGCTGTTGGAGTAGAACTTCCGTTTACAATTTATTGGTTTCACAGTAAAAGGGAGGGACCTAATTGCTAATCTTATGGCTAGAGTAAATTCATGTCAGGGGTACACTGAGAATTGTAGAATTTCTGTACTCAAAACAGGTTAGAAATGAAGCTAGCATGACTAACCCGTAATAAAAAACATACTCACTGTAGAAACAGCGACAGCAACACTATTCCTCATGTGGACGTAGATCTGATGAACATGTTTTAATGAAAAGGAATAAACAAAAATATAATTTTGATCAATATATACTGAGATTAAATATTGAGTTGTCAAATCAATACTTCCGTTTTATCATTTGTTTTAATCCTATTATTCATCAGCAATTTTAACCAACGGTGAAGTGGACGGGCAACGGATTGATGAGAGAATCCCTCTTTTAAGCCATTTCCCTCGTGGATTAGAGCTTATATCTCGAGGATGACTTCGTTCAATCAATCCGCGTTAAAGAGAAAAAGCTTGGCCGGAGCGCGAAGAGTCGCTGATGTCAAGTTTCCTTTTATTGAAGCGTGAAAATCATTATTCTTCTGTTCTTTCTGTAAGGGCACTTTATCGGTACAAAGCACAGATGTCTGGAGCATTCATGAGAGAATCCCGTCCTTTCAGCTAATTCCCTCGGTGATCGGAGATAATATCTCGGGAATGACTTTGTTCAATCGATCCCTGTTAAAGAGAAAAAGGTTGGCTGCAGCCTGAAAATCACCGTGGTTGAATTTATTCTTGTTGAAGCCTAAAAGTCATTCCTGTTCAGTTATTTTTCCTTCAAAGGCGTTTCCTCTATGTAAAGAAGAGATGTCTTGAGCCGCGTTGGTAGCCATAGGACGTTGACTGCATGCAAATTGAAGCAGGGATATTTTTTTTTTACTTGGCACACCATCGACTTATGTTTGTAAAGTGGTAAAATTCAATGAATGTTACAAAACGATAAACTTCTGTAATAAGAATAGACCTACACAAGAAAAAATAAATCATGACAAAAATATTTTGCGTGTTAATTCAAATCATACTGAGAAACAAAAAGAACAGTTCTGGCAAAACAATTTTGAAAATTGCTAATCCTTATTTTATGTATAATCAAAAAATTATAATTAAATATTCATTAATTATATATTTTGTCTAAATTGAAAATATTCTTAAATTTGTCTCAAGACACTGCGGCTTGTTCTATTTGTTTAACATTAAACCAAACCTCGAAACATGTCTTAAATTACACTAAACAACTTTCATCTTCAGTGTAGATCTGTTATTATATCGACTATTCACATCGGTGGCAGCGGCCAACATAAATACAGAGCAATAATTCATTTTAAGTTTTCTTCAGTCTCTGCTACCACATGTATAGATACATTATCGCTGCCACAATGCGTTTGCTTCTTGTTGATCATTATCTTGGGAATGATCGATAATTGGCACGTTGACCACTCGTAAATGCTGAATGTGGTACGAGGTCCTCGTTTGCTCTTCACGTCAGCTTTTATTTTAGAGCACATATGTTTGCTACTTTAACATTCATTCCGTATGTGTCAAGCTTTTCCATTTCATGACCTATTTACACGCCGCGAAGAATAAGTTTGAGCTAGTGTCACATTAGATGCAACCCAGGGGCTCATTTAGGCTTATCGAATAAAAACTGTCTAATAAATCCAGTACTAAAAGAGGAAAAGTTATTTAAAATATAGATAAGTACAAAAGCTGAAGTAAAAACAGCAAACTGAGAATACTTGTTCTGAGTTAATTGACTGTATTCATAAGTAATAAATTTGTCTGGATATACTGGTTTCTTTTTTGAGTGAAGAGACAAAGAATAACCTTCTGTATTGATATCTATCTATCTATCTATCTATCTATCTATCTATCTATCTATCTATCTATTGTTTCGCATTCCTCCCGCTGTATATATATATATATATATATATATATATATATATATATATATATGTATGCATGTGCGTGTGTGTCTGTCTGTCTATTTGTCTGTCTCTTTATTTGATTCTCACTCTCTTTTTAAATGTATAATATTTATTTAGAATTAATAACATAGATATGTTTATTATATCAATAAAAATTAACTATTTTCTTACGAGACGAACTGTATTTAATCAAGTGATGATGTTGATTTTAAGTTGAATAGTTTTTAAAGGTTAAAAACTAGCCAAACTCCCTTAATCAAGGAGACATTGTTACGTATTGTTTAACATGCTAATATATATATATATATATATATATATATATATATATATCTGCATTTGCTTCTGTGTAATTATTTGCGTCTATTTATGACAAAATTTGTATGGAAGTAGATCAGTATATTTTTTTATTCAGGACATGATGCTTTTTTGTTGTAGTTACGTACGTATACCGATTTTTGCTGGTGTATTTCCGTGCGTATATGCTAAATTATATCTACATGTTCATGCACTGAAATATGATTGTGTCTGTTTTGGCGTTGTTTGTGCAAGACTTATGCCATGTTAGGAAATCGTTGTTACTAGTAACAAATATTTTCGCCTTTGCAGACATTTCCCAAGCCTGGCTTTAAAATTTAACATATAAATTAAGACGTCGATGATATCAAATATTATAAAAAAGATGTATGCATTAATATGTGCGTATATGCATCTATAAATGTGTATATATACTAGTATATGTATGTATGTATGTGTATCTATGTGTCTCTTTGCCCATATGTTGATATCTATATGTTTGTGTATTCGTGCGTCTATCTCTTCACCGTTTCACATTTGTATTACTTTAGAATAGTCTAAACCTAATCATTAAATATTAAAACATACGCACCGTAATGGGGACGCTAGAGGGTGTCGTCAGTGATGTCATCGCGAGGATCACTAGGGGGTTTTGGGTCTTTCAACTCATACTCCCCTCACTGCGGCGACCCGACCAGAGATAACCAGCCTCCTGCCCACCCTCGATAAGCTCTTTGAGACACGGGAAAATTACGTTTAGGCCCGGTATGATACCCTGCAAATGCTTCTGATTGGCGACAGTCAGAGCCACTTTCCATTTAGAGACGAACCTCACTTGAGCTCGTCCGAAACATTAATTTAGATGCAGAATTTCGGGGAATTTTAGCTAACAATTTGGAATCCAGGCACTCTCTCTTTTGATCCATAATCAATTAGCTGTTCTTTCTGCTGTTTCGGTTATGGACTTGAGTGCTTTTCTTTTTTTTTTACTCCCACTATCCCAATATCTGTTAACGCTTTGCATAAGGACCTTGCAGCAAATCGTCTAGCCCACACTTCCATAGGAGTGCAGCTAGTCATCCAGCCTTTAACCCTGCAACTCTCCAGCAGTTCGTCATATTTAAACTTCTTCCTTTCATGAGCTTCCTCTGCGTTTTCTTCCCAGGGGACCGTCAGTTCACACAAGACTATCTTCTTCAATTTATGTGAGAAGAAAACTAAAGCGTTTGTTCTTTTGTTCATCAAATTGGAAATTATTTGAATTCTGATTAATTACAACTTATTACCTAACAATGTCTAATTACGGGGATTTGGTTAGTTTTTGAACCTTTAAAAGTTTCTGCTTGAAATCAACATCATCATTTATAACACAACTTTAGAGTCGAAACAAAATTGTTCTCTTTGTAGTGATATTATAACCTATTTACATTATATATTCGAAATAAATATTATTCACTCTACTTGTATTGAGTACTTTTTAATTCTCTTTTTTTTTTCATACGGCATTTTATAACCATCATTGCATACCCAATACTTGCTTATTTATCTCACTCTCTCTCTCGCTCTCTCTCTCTCTCTCTCTCTCTCTATATATATATATATATATATTGTGGGAGAAAGAAGCAAGCAGATGTGGATTGGTTGGTTGTTTTGTTTTTATGGCATATCAACCCCGGCGGGTCATTTATTGCTTAGTTTATTTATTGGTGGTAATACCTTTTTCTTTCAGCAGTTTATTGTTGTTATTTTTATATATGTTTTGTGTCTAGTAATACTTTTTTCTTTTCGAGTATCAAGATTCATTGGTATTTGTAATTTTTACCCTTGATTTTTAAACCATAACTTGAGTGAAGGGACGGATTAATACCGTTCGCAAGTGTACCAGTGCTTAAATGAATGCAGGGTATTCAACTGGAATTAGAACTCAGCTCACCGATTTCTCTTTCGAGCCGATATCCACTGCACTACAACGCACATCCGTCATTATTCGCTTTCAGTACGTGGTATTCGCAAGTGGATGTTTAGCCACAGTGATGAGCTCTGATACAGAAAACAAGTTTGTATGTGGATGACATATATATATATATATATATATATATATATATATATATATATACACGAAGTACATGATACACACACACACACACACACACACACACATATATATATATATATATATATATATATATATATATGACCTTTACCATCCAATAGATATTTTTAATATCACTTCGTAACATTCTGTAATATTTCGTAAAATTGTCATTTTACATTAACATACACAAACATAAAGGTTACGCATATTGTGAAAAATCAGAAATTCGTATATTTATAATGAATAATTCAGGCATGTCTAAAATGAAATTATTTGTGTTAATTCGTTAAGACACGTAAGATTAATGAGTTCTTTTGGTTCTGTAAGTTCGCAGGTTCGAATTCTAACGAAGGATGCATATTTTCTCAAGAAGATTATCCAGGTCTAATATATATATATATATATATATATATATATATATAATGTCTTCAAATATTCGTCAACAATAATGATCAAACAAATTATTTATTTACATATATAAATATATAAACACACACACACACACACACACAAACATATATATATATATATATATATATATATATATATATAGCCTTTAAGATTTGAAAAAGATATCCCTAGACCAGCAGTCGAGCTCGAAGGAAAGTTTACTTGCCCTAAAATTATTTTACTTGAACGACTCCATTTTCTTAGTTGTCTTACGTAAACATAACGTTAATCACTGACGGTAAAAAAATAATTTAAATTTCGAACTTGTGAGAAATATATAAAAAATTAAAAATTAATAACAACAAAATTTGATCTTTATTTTTAATAATACCATAAAAATTCTTGTGTTAAAACTTTGTTTGTATTATGTTTGCCTCCTTTCACATCATGATATGCTTTTTTTTAGCAATAATGTGGCGTTACATAATTTCGTAGTTTCTTTCATCTGTTTGAAAACAACCTCCATTTCATAGATGATAAAAAATAACAAATCTAATTTTCTCAAAGATTTTTTATAAAAAAGTTATAATTCGTTTTTGGTTGAAAGAAGTATGCGTATATTTGTTTTCTTTTTTTCAAATGTTTCTTTTTTTATTTTCCGTAAGCATTCTGGGCGACCAAGATATTTTGGCTCCACTGTAAAAGCGTTAACTAAACTAATGTTTACACTGATTGGAACGATAAAGGCAAGATCAAAGATTTCATTATTATCATTGTAGGTCATTCTAAGTAACTTGTCTGTCTTCAATGACATACTTTTGGGTTGTAAATGTTGAGTTAGTTTTTCTATATTTTTAAACGGGCACGTTTCATTGCGAGATTTTTTCAACCGCAGGCGATTAAAGCAATAAACTTTAATCGCCCAATTAAGTTTTTAATCGTCTGAGTCGAAATCCCAAAGACTTTATATATATGCGTGGCTAATAATTTGAAATAGTTTACAACAATAATTTTCCCAGCCATATCAATGATAAACAAATAAAATTATCCTTACAAAAGTAAAACGAAACCCGTATTAAAAATAAAACGCTTCCCAACTCACAAAATTAATTTACTGCAACCAATAGCAGTTTTTAATTTTAACCAGGACGAATTTGCTGTACGAAAAATTATTGAATACAATTGTTCTGTCGTATTCCTTAAAAACATCTAAAATTTGTAGTATATTATAAAAAATGGAAGACTTTAAAACTTGCTGATTTCTATCAAATAACTACATCAAATCTAAATTGCTATGTATAATATAGTGTATGAATTTCAATACACAGTACAAGATTTTTTCGTGACATAAATTAATTACCTTTATTAGATATATTATTGAGAAGAAGTATTACATGAAATCTATCTAATCAAAATGTAATAAAAAGTTGTTTACAACAATGTACAAGAATACTTATGCCAAACATTGGTTAAAAACACTAATATACTATTTAAATTAAAATATCAATAACAACTCGCTATAAGAGTTATTAGATATCAAACAATTTTCTTCTGTCATGAATCTTACATTATGTAACAGAAGGAATAAAGTCTGGAAGGTTTGTTTGTTTTTTTTATAGATAGACGATCAGGCAGTGTTCATTCGTGCGCATCATATGATAGTTTTAAAAGAAAAATGTTTTCAAAGATACACACAAAACATACGCTACAATCAAAACAGTATAAAATTACAACATCTGGAAAATATCAACTTTGAGAATGGCCAGTGAAGTAGGTGAAAGTGCTTAGAAAGTCTGTCATGTTATGAATATTTTTATATTCCTTGTCTCCAGCAAAAAGAAACATGTAGAAATAGTAGAAAATATATTTTAAAAGTTTCTTTGTCAGTCGTTTAAAAAGAAATAGTTTTAAAAAAGATAACTGCAAACACCCACATATATACATGTACATATATATATATATATATATATATATATATATATATATATATATATATATATATATCCAGTTAAAAAGCCAACAGATTTATAATTCCGAGGTCTCTGGAATTTACTTTATTAAAAAAGTGCAAAATACAATAAATAATCTCGAACATAATCTATATTAATAAAAACGTACTTGTCCGTTTGTTACTATCCGCTAATCTAGAAAACGGCTGCACTAATTGTTTTGTAATTTTAATCAAATCCGTGCATGTTTTTATATAATTAATAGTAAATAATATTACACTATTAGAAATACATATATTGCACAGACAATTAGAGCCGATGAGAGCTGAACCAAAAAACTTTCATTTTCGATATGGAAGCATTTACAGAAAAATTCGTCATTTTTTAAAAAACATATGAATCACCACATTGAAGGCAAATTGAAGCGTTTATTATTATTATTATTTATTTTGCGAGCGTAAACAAGAGAAATCTCTTTCGTTTTTTTTATAATTTTTCTATTTTTCTTTTTCTACAAATTGTTATCTATATTCCGTTTATTTCGTTGGTTTAGTAAATAAGTCTCATCTTTTCTCAAAACCTATGGCCTGTTTTTAGTAAATATATTTCTTCTTTTTTAAAACCTAAGTCATTTTTATTATTATTTCTATTCTGACAAGCGTAAACAACACAAATCACTTCCCTTTTTTTAAATGTTCTATTCATTTTTTTTTAACGAATATAATCGACATTTCAATTAATTTGTTGATTTAGTGAATAAATTTCTTTATTTTTTTTTAATACCTAAGCATTTCTTTTTATTATTATATCTATTTGGACGAAATATCTTTCATTTTTAAAAATGGAAGAAATTTTTATTTGGAAGAAATATCTTTCATTTTTTAAAAATGTATTCTATTCATTTTTTTCAAAGAATTATGATCGATATCCCATTTATTTTGTTGGTTTAGTAAATGAATTTATTTTATTTATTTTTTAAAGTAACCCATTTTCTTGTCGGGCATAAACGACAGGCTCTCCAATAGTTTTGAAATTTTACTACAGCATTTTAATCGAATACACGCGTGTTTTTATATACCTGCTATTAAAACATACTACAGTATTAAAAAATACATATTTTGCAAAGTCGATTAGAGCCGATGAAACCCGAAATAAAAACTTTCAATTTCAATATGCACGCTTTTAAAGACAACTTTTTATTTTTCATAAAAACTTAGGAAAAATCCCCATTTCAGGTAAACGAAACATTTTGTGTTATTATTTCTATTTTGGCGAGCTTAAAAAAAGAGAAATCTCTTCCATTTTTTAAAAAAAACGTAATTTCTATTCATTTTTTTCAAAGAATTATTATCGATATCTCATTTATTTCTTTAGTTTAGTAAATAAATTTCTCCTTTTTTTTAAGCTAAGCCATATTTTATTCCTTTTTTATCGGGCCTAAACCACAGACTTTATTTTAAAAGTTTTCTTTTCATATTCTTTTAACGAATTATTATCGATAAGAAACTGAACTTTCATGTAAAAAATGCTATTTCCGAAAACATTATTAATTTAACATTTTTCTGGAGGTGCTCACTTCGTCATAATCGTTGATAGTAAAATCAGCCCGCCATTTTTTTGTTTTTGTTTTTGGCAAACATCAAGGTTTAATTCCACTTTTTTCTTGTTTTGGCTTTTTTAAAAATACTACTTTTCAAAATAAGCGGAAAAATACTAACTTCCTTTTGTGATTCCTATATAGTAAAAATTGGAGAGACGGAGACTTAAAATTTTGAAATGGCGATTTTGGATAATTTTCTTTTAGAGATTCCTAATCTCAGTGCAAAAGATCTACTTCAATTCTAAACGACAATGCCTCACAGAAGGTCAAAATTAGGTCATCGTACTCGCAAAGCGGAAGAGGTTCGACGAGTAATTGCAAATCAAAGTGAGGAAGAACAGGCATCAACGAACGAGCGAAGAAGGCAAAGAATGGTTCTGATACGTGCCGAGGAAGCAGTAGAACGACGTGCAGCCAGACTTGAGTATGCACGTTTGAGAGCACGGCAACTGCGTTCTGCACTTTCAGAACTGCTTCGTTCTAAAAAAAATAGACGCGGCAGTCTGAGTGGCTGAAAGAGGTCAAGGAGAAATAGAAGATCAACGTCAAACAAGACTCTGCAAACCAGACACTCTCTAAATATTGTGTACGCACAAGTATTGGGAAATTTAATGTGTGTTTTCTTTTTTTTTTCATTTAACTAAACTGATTCACAGCAACGCTCGGCCGGCTACAGGTAGTATAACCATATAATTAAATTAGTTTTCAATTATTTTAACTAAAAAATGGCGACATCGAAATTCCTATGTTTCAAGCTTTCTGTCTCTTCATCAGGCAATGTTTGATCGTATATATATATTTACGAAATTACACACACACACACACACACACACACACACACATATATATATATATATATATTAAGCATTCTTATCAAATATAGCTCTAACAGTTTTGCTTACTTCCACCTCTTTACAAAACTTACGTTGTCTTCTGTCCTATGTACATTTTGGTTCGCAAAATCTTCTACATTCTTGTTAACTATTCTTTATGATGCAGAAAATCACTTACTACTATTTCCAAATTATAACTTATAGTAGCTTCTAGTACAACCAAATTTGGACATCATTTTATTATTTTGCGAATTTTGGATTTCGTTCAGCTTTTGTAGTGGAATATCCGTTCTTAACCAAAATTAAGGCTTCCTTGAGTTATTCTCATCCACATCTCCGTTGTTGTTTATTTTCAGCATATTGCAGCTTCTTACCTTTCCGGAAACATATGAGCTGATACGAGCAATCCTGCTTCAACAATTCAGGATTTAGTGTTAACGGTGATAAATTTAATTCAATGACGCTAAGAATATATACCTAATATTATGTTATTTTTTTCTCAAAGATTCAGTTATATACCTACAAATACAACGCTTTAAAAAACATTATAAACTTAAAACTGTGAATGTTTCTCCAACGTATGAGCACTTTTAGGATAATAGAAAGAACTATTAAAGCAAATAACGGAAGTAAGGATGTAGGCGTCAGTGATTAATGGCTATTTATTCATGACGAAGTTTGATCTTGAAGTAAACTCATGTCCCAAGGTAACATGAATAATGTTTTAATTTAATACCAGTAGCAACCAACAAAAGAGAGCTTCTCTGTTCGTCAGCGTAATCTCATGGTTTGCAATATGTTCTTATTGTCTTGAATAAATGTAATAGATTATTTATGGGCGAAGCATGTACATCGCTTTTTGCCAAAATGAAACCACATTTATAAATAATAGCACATGGCTTTTTATGAAACCTACAATATATAAATTGACAGACGAAGACATAGACACAGAGACATTATATATATATATATATATATATATATATTGTGTGTGTATTTTGGCAGCATTTTTTCATTAATGCAGGTTTCATTGAATAATATAGACAAGTTTTGTCTATTAATTTTGTGTAGGATCCGTTCATACCGTCTGATATACTTGATGGTGATGTCGTTGAAAGACAACAAAAAATCACAGTATTTGTTGAATTTTTTATCGGGTCTAAGCTTTCGGCTCACATAAGCCATTATCAAAGAGTAAATATTAACACACAGTAAACATAGAACATTTAGGCTATTAACAATAAAGATAATTGAATTGAAAATATAAGTCCATCCCTACCGTGGCGGATGGCCGAAGACAGTGACAAAATAGTGGTGTTGTGTTCCCTGGTCTGATTACAGACATTTGAGTACGTTGTTGGAAATATCGAAATTGATTGTATTCAAACCAGGTTTAAATTGTTTAATGTAGAGTGCTTCGAGGATTTTTAGTTTCTGCTTATTATTTTCTTGTTTGAGTATGTACGTGTTATCAACAAGCGTTTTTCTCAGAAGTGTGCGTTGATAACCGTGTTGTTCTAAATGACGGAATATATTTGAATTTTTATTTAAGTGCAACGTCAGACGCCGTGAGAGCGAATTTGTGGTGTGGCCGATGTAGATATTATTGAGGTTGTTAGAGATACATTCTCTAAATGGACATATGAATTTATATACTACAATGTTTTTTTGCAAATCACTAACGGTGGGGGAAGAGTCGTTGCGGACAAATGAATTAGATGTAGTGGAATTAGTGTAATATATAATGAACTTAATTCTTTTGTTAGAGTCTGTCGGAGAAATATTAGTATTTATGAGTTTTTTTAGGATGTTTTCATCTAGTTGGTAGTTGGAGTGCATCTGGCTACGGTATAAGAGAGTGATATGTTTAGGATTGGTTGGGTTATTATCATGTGTTGTTTTTTCCATGTTAAGCTTTTTAAGAAAATAATGTATTTGTTCATCAACTATGTAGTTGGGAAAATTATTATTGATGAGTGTCTGTTTATTATTATTATTATTATTATTATTATGAAGTGAAAAGCGGAATAAACAAATATATATGTTGTGTTCATTTATATTTTGTTTTAAATTTACTCTATTTATACTGAAGATTGTTTTCTAACCCTTAAAGTTCATTTGTGGATATAAGCACTGAAGACAAAGTAAGCATGTTTGTCAGTTTTTCGGGCTTCCATCTACCTTTAGACCACGTTTCTTAGTCTCTTTCTATATATATGTTGCTCTCTATTTCGAGTGTTTTAAGACATATACATGGAGATCAAGTGTCATCACCACTTCTGATCATTGAAAATGAATATAATACACTGTAAATTATGACATCGTTTTGATTCTAAAATGCATTTACGGGTTAAATATTTACCCGCTGTTTATTTTGTATTTGCTCACACATGGCAGTACTCAATTCTGCAGTTGAGCAAATCAAATATAAAACGTCCAATATTCAAAATTGCAAGGTCCACACATCCAGATAACAAAATAAATTATGTCGTAAATGAAGAAACCCTTCCAAAAATCAGCTGAAAGATCAGATTGTTGTTGTAGCTGATTACATTGTTGTATGACAGTGAATCATGAGATTTCAAAGCAGGATACACTAAGTTAGATTAATATTCAAAACCTCTAAGAAATAACTTGTAAACATCATATCTTCAACGAAGTACTGAAGATAATAACCAAGCAAATATGGACACGGATGTTGTATATAACTTAAAGATAATAGACTGAAACAAATTCGGATAACAATTGATTTTCTCCCGCAATTTTACAATCTGATATATTTCCGTTTCAATTACTTTTAAGTTTAAAAAAATCAATAGTGTATCGATATATTTAATGTGTTAACTTAACACATTAAATCCACCGTAAAATATGTGATTATTTAAAAAATGCAATCCGTATTATAGTGGTCTTACTGGGCGCTGATTATTTGTGGCACAAGGACGAAATTATGGTTCACCGAGTGAGAATTTAACTGAATCTTCTGTCGTAATTGATCTAGTCAAAAGCTTTCCATCACACCACTTACGTTATTATAAGTTTTTGGAAGCATATCTGGTTGGAGTTTTAGTATTTCTAAAAAAAACATTCTGGTAGGTGTTATGTTTCTGAAAAAACAACTTGCAAGAAAAGTATGCTTCTGAAAAACCCTCTTGTAAGAATTTTATTTTTCTAAAAGTTATTTGGTAGTAATTGTAGTGTTCTGAACAATATAGTCTAAGAAATTAAGTATTTCTGAAAAAGTATCTTGAAGTCATTATATTTCTGATTAAATGTCTAGAAAGAACTGTAAGTTTCTGATAAATATAAAATATGATCAATAGTCTTTTTTCTTCCACTGGTACCGTAATTCTAAATATATTTGCAAAATAAAGGCCAAATTATGGTCGAAACAAGCACTTGAGAAGGCTTATGTCTCTAGTATATCCTAAAAAACTGTAGAATCTAACTGAATTTTCCAACATGAAATGTTCTCATGCAATAAGAAATCTCTACAAAACTACAAAAAGATGTAATTTCTATTACAAGGCGCCGCGCCAATTTTTTTTAAAGGAGGTTTAACTCTTAATTGTTTTTTACACCAAATGAAGAGTTTAGATGTCATACGATTCATGGATATTTTCTACATATCAGTTAGTCACACGTGATAAAATCTTCGGCGATCATGTCTAAAAAGTAACTTGACTGACTGGACAGAAGATTTGCAATTACATTCTGCGGTAGACTGGTTGTCAGACAATGATATAGAACACAATCTCTCCTGTCGTTTAACCCATAACTGGAGGGAGGTGACGGATTAATAATATTCCCCACGGTATATGCGCCTAAGGGAATTTAAGGAACTCTACTGAAATTCGAACTCGGCTTCTCGAATTTTCGCTCCGAGTCAATATTCACTGTACCACAACGCACATCCTTCTACATATAAATTGGGTTAATATAGCATGTGTCATCTGATCACTCAATTACACGAGATTGCTTCTGTTAGAAAAATTTCTATCATCGAAGAAAATTTGTCTTGGCTGTATTGTTTCTCACTTGCCATATTTAAGCACGGCGTTTAAGACGCTAGAATCAAACAGATAAATAAATATAACCACCTGTGTAGCGTATTATCAGACGAAATAAAAGGACAAAGGCGTAAAAGAGTAGCAGAAATTGCCATTCAAAGATTAAGCAACGTATTACCTGATATGTTGTGGTTGTGCGTTAGGAAAGCTATTAAACCGTCTCTTCCCTCCATTTATGGGTTAAATGATAGAACAAAATGGGTTCTTTAGCCTTGGCTGGAAACCAGTCTACCGCAGAAATCAATGGCAACCTACTTCGGGATAATCAGTCAGTCATTTCTCTTTCGAGACATGATGGCCCAAAGCGTGTATCACATATGACAATTAACTAATTACCTGAGAGAAAAATGCTGGTCGAAGTAAACAAGTTTGCCGTAAATCTAACCTAGTTAATGACAGTGAATGCTAGACGAAATCTTTAGAGACAAAGAAAATTGAAGTGACAACTAATATTCTACTTAAAGACGTTAACGTTATCCTGAGCAGCACATATGTGCAAAGCGAAAGTCTTAAGGAAAATATAAATTGCAATAAAGCACAAACATATATTCAGAAATATATTTGAAATGTAATGAAGTTAAACGGCTTGAAGGCTCTAGCACTAATAGTGCATTTCTGACAGGTCGTTGAGAGGAAATACACAGGTAGCAATTTGCTTAACCGGATTGTGCAAATTGATAAGAGAAGAGGAATAGCAAGGGATGGCAAAGGGTTTAGTGTTAATTAAAGCAATAAAATATTGACCGGTTTCTTCGATTGTTGATTGCACACGTCCTTATGTGATGTAGCTCAGAGAAAATCATGTAATCTTTTCGAATAATGTAAATGACGGAAACGAACTCACGTACGAATTGATGCAAGAAATTTAATTTATCAACATACATAATTACAAGCAATAGATGAACTGGCAGCATATCAGTCATTTGGCGTGTTGCGCGATCGCTGAGCTTATTTCAAATTCGCATCGACTTTGTTGCTTTCCCGATTTCTACAGACATAAAGTAGAAGGACTATATGGAATCAATTTCCGTGTCTTCTGCAAGGAAGGTTAGCTCACTGTGTTAGCGTTGTAGACCATTTTTCTTATCAGAATTTATCTTAAACCTCTATATGTCCAGGACTCATTCGTTCATTGAATATATTTGCCACATCTGGTCTGCTCTTTCTGTTATGTATCTAGAGAGGCTAATTATACATTGAAGATAAGTCTTCAGTGCTATAAATCCTGACCTTGCATTCCTTGCTACAGCCGTAACGTAGCATACGTATATCCTTTTCTATACATCATCTCATAAAAAGTATTCTGATAAGATTTGCTTTTTTGTACAACACTTTCACGAATAACTGTATTACTGGATCTGCAGCTTTTTAATCTTTTATAATGCGACGCGCGGAATTAAGCTGACTGTGCTTTTTACTCTCAGTTAATAGAAAATCTATATAAGAAACACTTCAAGCTGTATTATTATATCTTGTTATGAAATGGGACCCTATTGAATTAAAACGTAAGTTTAATTTTAATGGTTAGTAAATTATATTCAATAATTTTAAGGCTAATATTAATGCTAAATATGAGTACCGCATTGTTCCCTAGGGAATGAAAGATGAGACACTGAGAGATTAAAGAAAATTTCCGGTCAACATGGGTTACAGATGAATGTCAAAATGCTAAGAGGTCATAAATAAAGGGAATTAAGGAGACCACACTCACTTTATGTAAATAAATGAAAGGTATCATAAGGCACTAATCTCTGCTGACATCATTGGTACACGTCAGATAAGTTGTTAAATTTCAAACATTTTTAAAAATGTCTGAAATTGTTATGAAGAAAGCTGGCCACCTCAAACTGTAAAAAATAAAAATATGACGATCAGAAAAGTGGGAGGATTTCGCATTCACCGTGAAAGGAAGTAAAGTAAAAATCAATTTTCTGTTGCACTTCCTAGATGTTACTATGAGTTTTATGCTAATGATTTCTTCAAATCTTGATTTAAGAAATCTCTTAAGTTCTTGATTTAATCTGAAGTACGATGTTCAGATATTTAAATGCAATCTTAATGATCTTTTGTTTCCTTGAATCTTGTTCGTTTTATTGTCCTGTCTACTCAATAACTAATTTCTTCGTTTCTTTAACTTCTGAGTGGTTTAGTCGCTTTGCTTGGGATAGGATAATAAAAGAAAATTAATGATTTGAAAAACAAAATCTCTATGTATAAAATGCAATCGGTGAGTCTGTGTGTGACTGTTCCTTATGCCCGCCTACATTTTTTAAGCTACGCCATTCAAACATTCTAGGGACACATATCTTACAAGGAAGCCACGTCGACACATATATTTTGAGTTTAAGTTCAGCAATTTTCCCTTTCGCACTTTTAGGCCAATGGACACGATTGTTTACATTTGCTCCGTAAAACATCTAAGGTCTAAGATGTTTGCTGAATTACGTCGCAGAAATCAAATCACCCGTGTCAAACGCGACTTAAATATTTTTTATTAAATAAAAATAGCATTTAGATTTAATTTTTTTCCGACTTTTTAAAAATTACTTGGTTAACAAAAAATGTGAATTCTTTCCCCCGTAATTTTGAAACAAAAGAAATATTAAAAAAAATGTTTTTTTCAAAACAAACACAAAATAAAAAAACAAAATGGCATCTTCTCCTACTATTAAAATGTACTGAGTTGCATCGGCAACGCCGAGCTATAATGCTAGTGTTTTATATAGCAGGTTAGACTAGGCAATAAGGTCTTGAGTTGTAGTAAGTTTAGGGTAATCACTATTTTAAAGTAATAACTTAGAATATCCCGAAGGTAATTTTGAGATAGACTGTTTTATGCTGTGAGTTTATGTTAAACTAGTTAAACCTTTCATAGAAAATTAGTTTTCGAAAATAATTTCATTTTCAGACATTTTGTATTTGTCTTTAATAGATTAATTAAAAATAAGTCAATTTGAATTACTCAGACTGTCGCTAACACCTGTACTAGTTTTATACACTGACAATTAAACTCTTTTCAAACTCAGAAGAACATAAAAATAATCAAGAACTGAAGATAAACACTGCAGTAGCTGTTTTGGACGAGTTTATACGTCCGTGTCTGAAAAAGACACTTCGTGTAAGACAATATATACACGTCCACGCCAGGTTATAGAATATAGACTGTAGAATATTTTAAAACTATTTCCATTTTCCCTAATCAGAAGAATATTATTGTTTTCGTTTAATAGTTTTTGATATTCTGCACCACACCGTGTCGCACGTTTAGCAGACTTTTTGTATGCATTCTAAAAGTTTGAGTTTTATTCTGCTTCCTTTCGTTCCCATATTAGTATGTATAACTACATGATGCCTATTTGGTGTTGTCAGCGAACATCTGATTACGAAAACAGACGTTGGAAAAAAAGGTTGACCGGTTGCAATCGAGAACGTTTTTCGGCATGTTTCGGGAACAAGCAGCAACAAGTCAGATATGAAGGATAGCAACAACATTCAGTTTGTTGTAAACAATGGTGCGAAAGAAGAAGATGAAAGTAACACCCGAAAATTGATGGAAATCAGAGAGGCAAACTTTATTTTACAATAACGATTCGGAAAGAGAATAAAAAATAAAAAATAATGCACTAAAAATGTTTTTTTTATATTGTTATAGAAAATTCCCCTGCCATTTATCACAAAATATCTAAAATAAAAAAACGCGATCTTTGTACTTACAATAATAACAAAACTTTACATTATAAACAGTGAAAAAGAAATGGAGTACTCAAATGAGTTTCACATTATTAACTGTTATAATGTTAATAAATTGCAGCTTCAGACTGCCTCTAGGGCTCTAAAACTTGTTATGAAATTTGATTTCACACATTAAGTTAATATATGCTTTTCAAAACCTATTCTCTTGAACGAACATCGTTTTGCCTTGTTGTAATCAGTTGCCATGACGACAAACAGCTTTGTCCTGTTTGAACTTACCTTGAGCTCAAGGAGGAAGGGATGATGAAGTCACTCTCCTTCTGACTTTAAAGTAAGTTTCGTAAAACCCCTGGCAAAAAATCTGCCGAAAACTCTGCCGATATCTGTCGGAACAATGTCTCACTGAATGTGTTTGTTTGCTTCTCTGTAAAAATGCGGGATTAATGCTTTTATGCATTTCTATTAGCTTTACTAGAGGACCATATATGGACAAATCAATCAAATAATAATTCCTTCTTTTAAAAGTCATCTGACCAATTTGAAAGATTTACATAATATTTAAGTTTTAAAATAAAATTCACTGCATTAATAATATAAATAAACATGCATAAATGACTTACGTCTACTTTTATCATATTAATTTTACATTTACATTTACCAGAATATTTTCTATTTATCTGTGCTTATTTGATGTGATGTTCCTAGTATTCATTATGAGTTTCTTGACAAAATCCAAAGAAAGATTTGTAATAGGATCGATCCTGACCTGATATCTTGACATCTGTCCTTTTCCCACCAGCAGACGTGGCTCTTCTGTCTTTTCTACAAATTTCTTCATGGGAACAACTCTGATGAGCGGTTTTCTTTGATGCCTCGACTACATGATTCTCAGCTTATTACGTGATTGGCATATACGTCTGACACGTTTCCTGTTGAAATAGTTAAACATAACTGTCTCTTCTACACCAAAATTTTCTTTTCTAGCACATCTTGGCTGTGGAAATTATTTCAGTTTATTTGCTTTTCTCAAACCTTCCTATACTATGTTGTTTTCTTCTCTCATATTTATCCCCTGTAACCCCCTAAATAACAGTAGCATTTCTGCCTTGCTTGGGATGAAATGATTACAAAAGTAAGAGACAGAGAAAGCGAGAAACAAGATAGGAAATATCGAAAACGTCGGCTAGGACATGGCATTTAAAAAGCAATACGCTTTATTAGTAGACCCAGCTGGAATTCGATGTCTGTGTGTATACAAAATTTAAAGTGTTGACAAATGTTCCATCACCAGGAAGTTAATATAAACACTTGTTAACCGGGCGCAGCTGCATTACCGAGGTAAATGTCAGAAAATCCCGCCTGAGAAGCAGAATTTGTTTGTGATCTTTCAACCGCTAACGTATTCTTTCACTTCATTTTCCGATGAAGTAATTTATGGATAGTGGTAGCGTTCATGGCCCTTAGTTTTTTTGTATAAAGACTGAAAGGAAATGACATATGTTGAGAAATCAAACTTCCTTATTTTTTGGCATTTTTGATTTATTCATCTGTCCTTTTTTCAGCATTAAAAATAATCCAGAATTTGTAATGGGCAAAAACCACATCTATATCAATAGACAAAAAGGAATTTGGCGAATATGCAAAAAAAAACAAAACAAAAACAAAAAAAAACAGGTGTGTGTCAAAGATATGACTTCTCGGTGGATATATTCAGCTTGTATAGTGAATGTAGTGAATTTCAGGGAAGAAAAAATGAAAGAGAAAAATCAGACAGACAAATATGGTATTATCGCTAAGTCATTGAAGAACAAGTAAAGAGTAGATTGACCAAGTATGCACTGTTATAAGTAGCTGTTGTTTCGAATGTCAGTAGAAAAGCTAAATAATATTAGTAAAAATAATTAAAATGAACGAAGTAACAAAACTCCCACAAAGAGGACAATGTACGTATGCTAAAGATTTAAATGTAAATTAATTCTACTGGAAGCAAACTGTCTACATAAAGATGACAAATGAATTCGGTAAAGACAATAATAGAAAGAGTTGTAATAAGACAAAAGTGTGTCTTTCTAAAATTAGAAGTCTTACCAGGTTTTAATATAAATAGATATGCTCATAAAATATAAGACGAGCCTATATCCCAATAGGAGAAAAAAGAAACAGCAGAAAATACAGCAGAACGTACATGAAACCGGGAAGAAAGGATTAAACGTCACATATAAAAGAACAGAATGAATGTCAGCAAGAGGAACAGAAAATGATGCGAAATTAGATATCGAAACAACGAAGTACAAAAATGTAAATATAGGTATATATGCTAAATATTAATTCATATTTGCGCAGTAAACATTTTTTGAAACATATGCTTTTGACGACTGAATAGAAATATTATATAATTAATCATTTTTTAAAGATTTAACAGCATCCTTAGATTTATCTGTTTACGAGAGCTAAGGAATATAAAATTTATCTATAATTAATATTGTCCTAAGCGCTTTCGATTGCCGTTTGAAGAATGTTTTTGTCGTTGGTGTTCTTTTGTTTTCTGATGCATACTTATATATATATATATATATATATATAATATATATATATATATATATATACATATATATATATATATATATATATATATATATTGCTGGACATAAGGAACATAACAATGTTCTATAATTTTTTACTTTCTAAGACCTTTCTGCCAATTCGCCTGCTTATTGCCAAGGGCGTTATTTTTTCGATACTATTAATTTACTCTCATGTTTTGACAGTAAATTAATTTATTTTGTGTTTTTAATGGACTGTTCTTTAAAAGATATCTCGTTTACGCGTGCGACTAGACATCGCGTGAACGTCTGTTTATTTTTTATTCAATATTCAAAACTCTATTTCCACTGTTAACTAATTTAATATTGAAAATAAGAGAAACTTGTTTGACATATAGCGAGATGCATTTGATAATGTGTTTTAAATAGTAGTTTTATATATTCTACAAATATTTTTGAGTTACTTTTAAAATATCTGAACTTATTTATAAATGAAACTTTGTCTCTGGGTGCGTGTGTGTCTATGTGTGTGTGCGTGTGCGCGTGTGTGTATCCGTTACCTATAGACTCCGAAACGGCTGAACCGATTTTCTTGAAAATTTACACAGTTGTACTATAAAAGTCTGCGAGTGGTCTTGGCTAGGTTTTGTGTCAAGGCACCCCTGATAAATCTCAAAAATCAATAATCGGAAAATCGTGTTATAAAAGGAGTGATCCAATTTTAATCAAATTTGATACACTCATAGACAAAGACATAAGAAAAGATATTCAGAAGTTTCAAGGTTAAAGTTCTTACAATAGCGCAGAAAATTGATTATATATATATATATATATATATATATATATATATATATATATATATATAAAAGGCAATGGTGTTTGTGTGTGTGTGTCTGTTTATCTGTCTGTATGTCCTTTATATAAATCCACAATTTTTATCCGATTCTCACCAAACTTCACACAAATATATTGTAGGCAGAGTCTGAGCTCGAAGACCATGGATTAGTTTTAAAGCTTTTTTTACACCCGAGAAACGCCGGGCTATACTGCTAGTGGGTTAATAACTGAATGTTATTGTTTTAAGTTACAAAGGTGTCATATAAAGCATCTACTTCAATAAGTGCTAGTGCGGTTAATATAAGTAATTCAATTTTGAAAAGGAATTTTACAGGGCATTGAAATTCATACACTATATTGTCCGGAGCTAGATTTAAGGGATTTATTTTGTTAAAAAAAAGCAAGGTTTCTAGTCTTCTATTTTCTACAATATATTATAAATTTCACATTTTGAAGAATTAATGAAGAAATATGGTGTTTATTAACACGTATATATAACTTGTTCTGTGTATAACTATTGTGCATTTCATTACAGTAAAATATGTTGATTTCTTTTGTGTTATTTTTAATATTGGTTTCATGCATGTTTTGTGTGAATAATTTTTTTATCACTGATATATTTAGGAAAATATTAGTTGACTAATATTTGTATTATGTGTTTTGCTTCGTATAAAAAATATTGTTTAGGAGGAGAAATTTTGATGTGCTTTATCTATTTAAGAAATTCGTTTTTCCTGCTAATTTTATATCTTTCTGGGCACTGACTATTATAACTAAGAAGACGAGTAGTTACTAGTGATTTTTTAAATACAGATAAATAACAAATTCATTGGTTTTTAGCTCTATATTAACATTATGAAACGTGGTTTTAATTTGATTTCTGATTAGTAATTTCGTTCATAATTATTTTATCAAAAAATGACGGCAACATACCTTGTACAAATTACATGTTTATTAGTTAATTTAGACAATTTGTTTTCGATGTAGAGCATGGAAAATTTTATACATATATATATATATATATATATATATATATAATTTACTTAATTATATATGTATAGATATACAGATACCTATATCAAACAAACATTTTAAAAATCGTTCATCTTTTAAATACACTAGACACGTGCGTTATTTTGCAGACATATATCTAAGCCGATATTCATAAACACACTTAAAAAGAACATCAACTGATTTCATTATGGCTGCCATATATATATTGAGAATTGATTCTTCACTAGAGCCAGCCATGTTTATGAAGCATTTCTTATTAATACCATTCATGGCTTTGAATTGGATATATCTTGCGAATTGTTTTTTTAGACTCATGAATTGCTTTTTAATATTAAAACATTATTGCTATGAATTAATTTTATCGTGTGAATTGTTTCTGTATTTTATAAATTATTTTTTTTAATATTAAAATATTAATCATGCAGATGGTTTTTAACAGTGGCATGATGTTGAAAGCATGGGCACACAGTGAGTATGGAACTTGTTATCCAATCGTAACTAATCTATCGAGTCAAGCTTTATGACCATTACGCCACGTAGATGTGCACAAATGTTTTCTCTTATGTTTGCTATCAAAATTTGAAAGTGTGTAAAAACAATTTACTATCTATGTCATAATTAAGAAAAATTAATTAAAAATCGGAACGACGAAACACGCTATTATGTATTCAAGGCCTCCGTTTAGAACAAGATTATTTGATGTAATTTCTTTAATTTGCCGTGTCTCTTCAAGACTTTACCCTCCCCAGCTTCCTTAAAGATCTAAGCGATTCTACTGCACGTAAAATCCCCCACAAGTTCCTCTTCTGCTTTTCATTTCTTAACGATCGTTCAGAAGGATACTGGATGTTTTTCCCGTGTACTTCTTGTCTTTGTTCCTTGAATGTTTTATTCTCTAAGTCCACTTTCCCAATTATGTATGCCATAATATCAAGTGTACCAATATAATTTTAAGTAAAATGGTGCTTTTTGTTTTCATTTTATATAAAACCTCATTTGTTCCATTAGATTTTCAGCATAATTATTTAATTATTGTTAAACAATTTTAACATATAAGTTAAATAAATATACTTTACAGAAGCCTAGTAAAATGTTTACTTTTGTGTACAAAAAGAGAAGTACAAAAAAAAACCCCGAAAATTCGGTTAAATATCACTTGGGATATGGTAAAATAATTAAGACATAGACCAATTTTGAAGTAAATTATACATTGCAATTATTCAAGTGTAGTCAACAAAGATCAATCCAAACACAGTAAGTGTTTGTTGCGTTTTAGTCTAAAGGATTGCAACACATATCTTATTTTTAATATTTTTGCTAAATTAGATGTCATGAAATCTGACAGGTTCTCATGATGTTGTTGTCAGCTATTTTCGCGGGACATCTTTACGCTAGAAGGCTTACATCTAATATGATTTTTGGGATAATGTTTTCAAGCATAAAAAACATAACGTATATTCTGTTTTTTTATGAGAATAAAACGAAAAGGATGAGAATCATATATCTGTATTTACATCCCAATAGCAAATTGATAAAATATAAATTTAATTTAATTAAAAATCATCGTTTAAATATGTGTATGAGCCGATTGATGTACAAGATGACCCATGAATATTTTGCACGAATTCTAACACCTCTAGAAAATAAAATGACTTGTAACCATTAACCGAAGATGTATGATTTTAATCTTTAAAATACATGTGTATAAGTCAACCCCCTATATTTCTGCGGAAAAAAGTGGTCATCAAATTCACTCACTGTACTCGATTTTATACTACATATATATTTTCATATAATAACCTGATATGTTACTGCAGGTTACTCAGTGGTGTACAATAATGATAAATATAAATAATTAAGAGATTTAAAAAATATCTAACAACTAAACTAATAAGCATGGCTTAGGCGATTCAGGTTTTTAAGTTACGAAATGGCGTATTCAGAATACAAAAATATTTTTTAATATATATATATTCTAAACTTTCTAAGAAAAACGACTGAGAGGTTACTGTTATTTGCATATTAGCATATTAGTAAGTTTTTTCTTTTTGTATAATATTATTTTGTGTAAATAAATATTGTAAAAGCTGTTCAAATGGTATATATTGTGGGATTGATATCGTACTGCACGTGAAATATCAGTTGATCCTCAGCATAGCTTAAGCCTTACGATCGGATTGTAACAATCCGCATTATTCCAAGAAATAACAATTAGCTGTCACGAAAAATTTACATTAATTTGAATATTTATTAACGCGCAAATTCATTCGTATTAATATAATATTGCATAGTAGTATAAAAATAAATAGCATCATTAAATTATTCCCAGTAAACACAATTTTTAAAAAAAATAATAATTAATGATCTTAATTTTTATTTTTTAGAATCGATTTATCCCTAGCAATAGGATAATGTCACTAAGACGCATTGGGTTTTTGGGAGTGGAAGAAAATGACAAGAATTTAGAATGAACTGGATCATAATCTTTTTCGTGAAACAAATAACAGGCCTCTACTCTTGTTACAAATAACTTGTAGGAGTATAAACTTGTAGGAGTATAAACTTGTAGGAGTATAAAACTTGTAGGAGTATAAACTTGTAGGAGTATAAACTTGTAGGAGTATAAACCAGACGACATTTGAACCTGCTTTGGCTAGTAACTTTTTTATTGATTTTACTTCAATAGCCTTGAGAAATTATCTCACTGCTGGAAATTTTTAATATTTTATTAATACTTATCTTAAATTGTTTAAAAAAAGTGATTTAACTTAAGAAAGCAAGTATTTTCAATACTTCTTAAACTTCTTATTTATTAAATCTGACACTGTTTGTTCTGACATTTCGTTCAGTTTCATAGTTTTTTATTTGTGCCAGTGGAAGCTTTTAAATCCGAACTAAATATCAAATGTTAGTCATCAAGAGAAGGAAAAAAATAAACCCCACTAGACTTTGAATAATAACATGTTTTCAAATAATTTTCCAAATCAGAATCGCCCAGATTGTATCCCTATCCAAATATGTAAACACAAAATGAATCTATTTTAAAATGAGAAACGCTGTTAGAAGGAAAACATTAATAGAGTAGAACGACTACAGAAAATGCACATAAGATATAGGGACATGAAAACCAATGCTTACAATTCATAAGATATTTTTGTATACACAAAACATTAATAATTTAATAAATTAATTTTTGATTTAATATTCATGCATATTCTTTCATTGACTTTTTCTTCTTCTATGAGCCCTGCCCCTTCAGGACGTAGGCGATCATGTCTTTCTACGTGTACTTATAACTGGTGGCTCTTAGCACTCCTTCTTCTGTTACACCATGCAACCCTCGTTCCATCATCCACCTGATTAGGTCCTTAAAATATGTTATCCGTTGTTTTCTCATGTCTCTCTTTCCTTCTATCTGGCCGATTAGTATCAGGTTCTCTAAGTCCTTCTTCCTCATTGCATGTCCCAGGAACTACAGCAGTCTTTACCTGATGCTCAGTATAAATTTCCTATATGTTTCCATCATTTCTAAGACCTCATCATTGCTCACATGCTCGATTCATGATATTCGCAACATTTTTCTGTAGAACCACATTTCATTTGCTTCATGTTTTTCCTTCATCTTTGATGATATTGTCCAGCATTCACTGCCATATTGAAGAACTGACAACACATAAATCGATTAAACATATGTTACACCAATTCATATATTTCTGTCTTTCAAGTCAGGAAAATTATGAAGACATTATGAAAATAAGTCATATATTATATAGGTAGTTAATATTTGTACGCGCATATGCGGTGTAATGTAATAGATATGGGCTCGGAATGACGAGTAGGAGAGCAGAGTTCAAATTCCATTTGAATTCGTTAAATTCAATTGCGTTTAAATAACCGTATGAAAGCTATGAATCAATTTATATATATATATATAAGCCATTATCAACGCCGAGGTGGTTCAGCATCTCACTGCACACAGGCTCCTCTCGGACAAGCAGTATGGTTTCCGCTTCACCAGGTCTACAGCTGATATGCTAACGACAATCACCGAGTACATACTTCAGGCACTCGACGGGAATGGTGAAGCCCAAACCATTGCCTTGGATATCTCTAAAGCATTCGACAGAGTTTGGCATGCTGGCCTTCTATGCAAACTGCGGAGCTATGGTATAGCTGGACAATTGTTTGAACTAATCCAGTCATTCCTATCTAACCGCACATTGAAAGTTGTATTAAACGGACATGCCTCCCAGAACTACCATACGAACGCGGGTGTCCCTCAAGGCTCTATCCTAGGTCCTACGCCTTTTCTGATCTACATTAATGATCTGGTGTGGGCGACAAAGCTAACCTTGCAGCCGAGCTTGGAAAGGACCTCCAATCCGTAGTGGACTGGGGTAAGAAATGGCTCGTAAATTTTTATGCTTCCAAAAGGAAGCTACTATCAATTAATCATCATAGAGAATCGCATCTACCTCCTATTAGCATGGACCAGGCTTGCCTCCTAGAGAGTAAAACACTACGTCTCCTTGGCTTCACACTTTCAACGGACCTTAAGTGGAATGACTATATCGAATCCATTGCTAAATCCGCTGCTATGAAAGTCGGTTCTCTGCGCAGGGCCCGGAGGTTTTTCCCGTCAGAATCTATCCTGCACAGTTATAAATCTACCATCCGCCCGTGCATTGAATACTGTTGCCATATCTGTTCGGGTGCCCCTGCTATTCTCCTTGGGCTTCTCGGCAAGGTACAGGGGAGGGTCTGTAATGTGATCAATGCCGACTTAGCAGATCGCCAGCAGTCTCTCTCTCACCGGCGCGACATGGCTTCCCTGTGTCTCTTCTATAAATATTTTCACGGTTTCTGCTCCGATGAACTCAGATCACCGGTGCCACCAAGGTTCGAATTTGCACGAGATACTAGATTAGCAACAAGATCCCACCCTTTTACAGTGAAACCGATAAAATGCAACCGCAAATTCTACTCCAACAGTTTCTTTTCTCGCACTTCCCGACTGTGGAATTCCCTTCCACAAAACTGCTTCCCCGACGGCTACAAGCTCCAGGAGTTTAAATGTAAGGTCAATAGACACCTCCTAACAAACTAACTTGCTTCCATTCTTTCAAACACTCTTAAATGAGGACAATAGTACAAAAGGTGTAAATAGTTACTTACCTCATCTTAAAAATGTACCCAAAATCTAAATATAAAAAATAACACAAAAGACTTTCTTTTTTAATAAATGATTCTACGTATTCATTCATGAATACATCAAGCACAAATAGAGAAAAACTGACGAAAAGAAAAATATACTTTTTCGGAGAATGCTTGAAGGTCGCATACTTTAAAGTAATTGTGGGGAAAGCAAGAAAAATTATTTGAGAGGACAATAAATCTTTCTCCTGCTTGGCATCAAGTCTGTAAATAAGCTATATTTTGATTCTTCTGCGGCTGATGATTCCAAATGTGTAGCCTGTTTGCTGGTTATATCAATGCCTTAATTATTTTCGAAAACATGTTCCATTTGTCACTGTCAAAGCATATCGACTGAAATTCAGGATCGTCTCCAGAAATATTTATTTAATATACTGGATCCCAAGTGGACATTCAGGTGGATAATCTGTGCAAAGTGAGATTAAAATGGTGCTGGAAAGATAACATTAAATCCATTAAGATTACAGAATATCCATCACATTTTGGCATAAATCCTCCTGTTATTAACACGTTCCCATATTAGAAATGATGGCTCATCAATTAGTGCCCGCAGATTTAAAACTTCGAGTTACGTGCTGCCGCGATAGATATATTTTGCTGTGTAGCGTGAAGATATTTTATTTTTTTCATTTTCTTAAACTGTTTTTTATTTGTTATATGAAATATATATTATTCATTTTTCATTTTCATATAAGTTCTAGTCGCAATCGTTTAATCTCCTTAAAGTATTGGGAAATGATTGCTAAGAGACTGTTCTCGCATTTCTTCCGGTTCTATGCTTTCTACCTAAGTTTAATCAGTAAACATGTAAGTGCAACGTCAATCGATATCTTCTGTCTATCTTATTACTCTTTTTCCTTCTGGCTCCTTAACAATATTTCTGTTTTTAGCTCTTCTACTATCAGTAACCCCTTGAGACTCAGTGGTATTACTACCTTGAATGGGGTGATACCTAATAAAAATACATACACCACAGATAAATGTATTTACAATAAGCGACCCCTCTTTTTCTTCTTCTTGATACCGTTTCACATCAAGATATTGGCGGTCTTGCCTATCCACAATTTCTTGTATTTTTTCATCCTTAATAATTTTGTCTTCTTGTCATCTCCCTTCAAAACCAGATCCGCCATGTATTTACTCAATCTAGCTAACATAGGTAAATTATGAGTAGCTTTCTATGTGTCATTTAACTTTCAACTGTTTTGTGAAATTCCCAGTTATAACTGACCATGTGTCACACGTTGCTCTTACTGGGAGGGACAACAAAATATAGTTGAGTAGAGTTCAGTCCTTGTACACTGCCACGACACTGTCAGATCTCTGCCTTCGGGTAGAGGGCACTCTCTGCTTCCGAGCAGGGAGCAATAACCCAGTCGTGGTTCAGCCGAAGGGTGGAAGCACGACTGGGGAAAAATAAACAGGATTTTTTGGCCGCGCCATATGGCCCGGAAATTCCCACTCATAACTGACCATGAGTCACATGTTGCTCTTACTGGGAGGGACAACTAAATATAGTTGAGTGGAGTTGAGTCCTTGTACTCTACTACGACACAGTCAGCACTCTACCTTCGGGTAGAGGGCGCTCTCTGCTTCCGAGCATATAGCAATAACCCAGACGTGGTTCCGCCGAAGGGTAGAAGCACGACTGGGCAAAAATAGACAGACATTTTTTTGCCGGGCCATATAGCCGGAAATTCCCAGTTATAACTGACCATGTGTCACATGTTGCCTTTACTGGGAAGGACAGCTAAATAATGTTGAGTGAGTTGATTTGAGTTGGAGTTGTTATTCAGAGCACTTGAACTGCCGCTCGTTAGTTAGCAAGAAATACAGACTTATTATTGGATTTACTTCTTTGTATATATTTTGATTTCCACTACCAAGTATTCTTGAATCTACTAACCGGGTACAGGTTGTATAAACGTTGTTCAATACACTTACCTTTTTTTTCTCTCATATCTTTTTTGTGTTATTATTATATTGTGTGGTTTCCTTAAAAAGAATCCAGAAAAATTTGGCGACGAAGTTTCGAAGAAGTTCACGCGGAGAAAAAAATACTTTTCACAAGTCATTTGCCAAACAATAATTTGGCGACGAAGTATTCGTACAAGTTCACGCGGAGAAAAATACATTCTCGCCGAATAACAATTTGGCAACAAGGATTCTAACACGTGTACACGAAAAAAAAACAAACAATGTTACATCAGTCGTAAAAAACAAATTGACGACAAGAAAGAACGAACTTACGCATAATATTAAGGAAAATAAAATCTTAGCGTTGAGGACCTCGAAAATCACATAAGAGGCGTCGACAACATCAAATTGGCGAATCAGATTCGCGTACAAGTCGCGCAAGTAAATTTTCTCTCCGACCAGAATCACTTTAACAAAAACTAGACATATGACAAACAGAAATGCAAAAAAGACAAATGGAGATGCAAAATCAAAACGTAGAAAGACAAAAAGAAATGCAAAAAAGACAAATGGAGGCGCAAAATCAAATTGAAGAAAGACAAATTGAAGTGCAAAAGGCAAAAGAAGAAAGACAAACACAACTGAAAGAACTGTTATTTAAATTAGCAAGCACAGCCTTGGATAGGAACAAGGAGAAGGAGTCATTTTCACAAGATGCGGTGTTGAACGCGATTGAAATGTTTAAATACTCAGTTGAGGAAGATAACAATTTGGATAGTATTACAGGCGTTACGAGGATACTTTTAATATCGACAGTCAGCAGTGGAGTGAGAAGTAAAATTAAGACTTATACTCAGGAAATTAGGCACAGACGAATACTCCATGTTCGTACACTATATTCTACCTAAAAAAAAACGAATGATCTAGTGTTCGATGAGGCAGTTACAGGTCTCACAGAGATATTAACCACAAAATCTCGTTGTTCCTAAATAGTTGAAATGCCTTAATCTCAGAAAAGACGAAAACGAGGACTACTCTACTTTTGCAGCTATCGTCAATAAACATTGCGACGATTTTAAATTGTCCGAACTTACCCCAGACAATTTCAAGTGTCTCATCTTTGTCCAAGGACTAGTTGCTGCTAAAGACAGCGAAATGAGGAAAACCATGCTGACCAAACAGCAAAACGAGCCAGGTCTAACATTACAAAAATTGTCAGAAGATTGCCAGAAATGTCTCAGCATAAAGAAAGATAGCAAGGACAATGAAGAGTCAGGAGTAGCGTACATTAGAAAGGTAAAAAGAAATTTGTTTTATACCCTCTCCACAGATAAAACAAAATTATAATACCAAAGAGAAAAAATACAGCATTACTGTTGACAAGAATCCAGTAAAAAACAAGCTTCCCACTTCTGCAAGTTACAGATGTGGTGGATGGCATTGGTTTAAGGATTGTCTTTTTAAACACAAAAATTGCCGAGCATGTGTAGGATGGGCCACAAAGCTTCTGTATGCAGAAATAAAAATCAACCTAGTAGGGTAAGGTCTAATAGAGTGGAGGATGAAAATAAAGAAAAGATCAGCAAATACGTTAAAATGGAATTTCTGAATAAAAAAATTAAATTGCAGCTGAATTCGGGATCTGATTTGACGATTATAAACTTACAAATATGGCGGAAGTTAAACAGGCCGACCATGCTACGCACTGAGAAAATTGTTAAATCCATAACGGAGAAAAAGATCCTTTCGAAAGGGAAATTATAGTGAACGTAAAATTTCAGGGACAAATAAAAGAATTAAAAATCTATGTGATGATAAATTCAGGCAAACCAGTAGGAGCGGACTGGATGCAGAAATCCAATGTATGGAATTTACCTATTATTTCGTTTTGTAAAAGAATAGACTGTGAGTTTGTGGAAGCAAAATCTGACTGAGAGATTGCACAAAGAATTTTCAGAAATATTTTCAAGTGTGTTAGGACATTGCAACAAATTTGAAGCGAAAACACTGACTTTAGTGAATGGGCTGCACCGATGGTTTATGTCAAGAAAAAGTCGGAAGAAATCCGCGTGTGTGCAGATGTTTTCATGGGACTGAATAATGCAATTAAAGACCATTACTATCCGTTGCCTAGCCTAGAAGAGATATTCACTACACTTAATGATGGAAACTTTTTTTGAAAGATTGACCTAAGCGAAGCATACTTGCAAAATCCATTTACAGAAGAAAGTTTCAAATTACTATGCATAAATACGCAAAACCTCCCAGATGAGATCAATTCCCAAGTTTGCATCTACGCAGATGACACTACAATATACTCCCGCTCCAGTAAGAAACCTGGTATGGCGGACAGACACAATCTCGCCGTTGACCTTGAACGGGATCTACACTCTGTGGTGAATCGAGGCAAGAAATGGCTTGTCAACTTCAATGCGTTCAAGACCAAGCTGTTGTCTGTCAAACATCACAGGCAACCTCTCCTGCCTCCCATAAGCATGGACTAAACTATTCTCCCTGAGTGCAATACACTGCGCCTCTTCAGCCTTACACTCTTCTGATCTCAAATGGAACCACTACATCGAATCCATAGCTAAATCCACGGCTAAGAATGTTGGGTCACTGTGTCGATCCAGGACGTTCTTTTCCATCCTGCATATATACAAGTCTACCATTCGACCCTGCATGGAGTACTGCTGCCATTTATGGTCAGGCGCCCCTGCCGCTCACCTCAGTGTTCTCGACAGGTTCCAAAGGAGATTTAGTAACGTGATAGGTGCTGACTTGGCGGCTCGACTACAGCCACTTCCCCACCGAGAAGATGTGTCTTCCCTTTGTCTGTTATATAAGTACTTTCATGGCTTCTGCTCAGATGAAATTAAGTCACTGGTGTTTACTCGTGCAACCAGATTGTCAACTGGGTCTCACCCATTCACAATTAGGCTAGCCAAATGCAGACGACAATTCTACTCCTGCAGCTTCTTCTCTCGCACTTCCCGCCTGTGGAACTCGCTCCCATATTCTTGCTTTCCTGACGGCTACAACCTCCAGAAATTTAAATGCAATGTCAATACTCATCTACTAACCACCTGATTCTAGCCATTCCCCCACCACGTATATCCTTCTCTTTCTCTTCCCTCTTGCAAATGACATCATATCTGCATTTTCATCTTTCTATTGCTTCTTTCTAATTGGTTTGTAATACTCTTCTCCCTCCTCTAATTAATTTTCTTTCAGTTATGTAGACCCCGCACATCAGTGGCATTTACGCCTTGCCCGAGGTGAAAATGATTAAATAAATATATATAACAGGCTACCATTCGGGATAAAAGTAGTGATTTTTCAGCAGATGATGGATACTATGTTGACGGGCAAAGATTCACCACAGTTTATTTGGACGATATTTTCTTCGAAAGCGATAATTTAAGCGACACACATCAAGGAAACTTTTAAAAACTACAAGATTTTGGGTTAAAGAAAAGAAATGTGATTACTTTTTGAAAGCAATAAAATATCAAGGCCACATTATAAATTAGAATGGCAGGAAACCCGACCCAGAGAGAGCTTCAGCTATCAAAAGCCTAAAAATGTCGCAGAATTGCAAAGCTTCCTCGGTCTTGCTAATAACTATGGAGAGTTTATCGATAGTATGCATAAACTGAGGGCACCTTCAACGTATTACTCAAGAAAAATGTCCTGTAGAACTGGTCGGAGAAGTGAAAAACGGAGTTTAACGAAATTTTAAATGAATTGGCATCAGAGTTAACTTTCACACATTTCGATCCTAGGCTGGAGATTATTGTAGCAAGCGATGCAAGCTCGCACGGAGTGGGAGCATGCATTTTACATAAAATGCAGCATGGTCCTAAAAAAGCCGGTAGGCCACGCATCGAGAGCATTACTACTGGCCGAGAAAAACTATTCACAAATAGAAAAAGAAGCTTTGGGAATCATTTTTGGGATATATATATATATATATATACGGTAGAGAATTCGCACTACAAACGCACCATAAGCCGCATCTTACCATATTTGGATCCAGGAAAGGACTACATGTATATTCTGCCAATAGTCTCCTGAGGTGTAGCACAATACTAATAAAATACAATTGTAAGCTAGAATATTTACCATCGAAAAGGATAAGGCATGCAGATGGTTTATCGAGGCTGATTCCTAAGGAAAGTGAACTCTTGGAAGACTCAGGGATAGCAGCGCTGAGAGCTGAGGATGAAAAGCAAAGTACAGAGTAACACGGTAGAAGAACTACCGATTACATTGCTACAGATAAGAAGAAGCGCAGAAGCGGATGAATTTATTAACAAGACAAAGAAATAAATTGAAGACAGAGACGCAAAATTGGCAGATAGTTTCTCAATTTGCGACAAAGTATTACTATATAATGAAAGTGTCGTGATATCAAAGTCACTTCAAGGGTGAATCTTAAAAGAACTTCATGATGGACATCACGTCAAAATTCGCATGAAAGTACTATGGAGAAGCTTTGTGTACTGGCCAAAAATGTATGAGGATATCGCACCGATGGTGTAAGACTGTAAGGGATGTGCAGAGGTAGCAATATCGCCACCAATTATACAAAAACCCTGGCCAAAGGCGGACAAATCATGGTCAAGAATACACGCAGATTACGCAGGACCTATAAATGGCTACTACTATCTTATAGTAGTAGAGAGCTTTAGTAAATTGCATGAAGTTTTTAGATATAAACACCCAACAACCGAAACTAATATAAGCTGTTTGCACGACTCATTTACGACGTTCGGCGTCATTGCCGTTTTAGTTACAGATAGTGTAACACGATTCACGTCAGGTGATTCTAAATACTTTTGTGAAATGTACCTAATAAGACATATAAAAACAGCTCCCTGTCACCCACGATCAAACGGGCTTGCCAAAAGTTTTGTAGATACGCTTAAGAGGGCGTTAAAAAAGCGATGAACACACCATCAGAGGAAGCATTACAGCAATTCCTACAAGTCTACCGTATTACGCCCAACCAGAATACACCATTAGGTCTCTCACCGGCCGAGGTGATGTTCGCGCGAAAAATACGATCAGTTTTCGAGAAATTATTACCAGGCAAAATAATAATCAAAATACACCTACAATACTGAAAAGATCGTTCAAACCCGGCGAAAAATTATATTTAAAAATTTTAATAACAATATGGCATATTGGGAGCCAGGAAAAATTATAACAGAATTGGAAGCCTAATGTATACAATCAAATGGAAAAAATTCACGCATAGAAGACACATGAATCAAATCCCAAAAAGAAGAGGTGAAGAACCAAGCTCCTCACCTTTATAATACGAAGATTTTATGGAAGATTTTATGGAGAAAATCTTCGAAGCATTTGACATTCAGAACCAAAAGCTAACACGGAAATCAGAAGAACCAACAGGAAGTGGAAGTTCACAGGGCCTTTGATTATAGATCCAAAACGGAAAAAATATTAACCCTTCCTAGAAAAAGCTAGGGAGGGGTGGTGTTGGAAGTTTCCCCTATTTACACACACTATGGAAACAACCATAGTATACAAATAATCCTGCCTACAGGGATTGATTTGTCAGTTGAGTGAGATGAGTTGGAGTTGTTAGTTAGAGCACTTGAACCGTTGGTTAGAAGGAAATATAGACGTATTACCGGACTTACTTCTTTGTATATATTTGACTTCCACTAACAAGTATCTCAATCTACTAACCGTCTACCGGTTGTATATCTTTTGTTCAATAAACTTAACTTTTTTCCTCTCATGCCGTTTGTTTGTTATTATTATAGTATGTAATTTTCTAAAAGAAATCCACAACATTTATAAAATCAAATGTTTCATCTAGCACGCATTAGAACGAACATCTTAAAGTAAAGAAAACAATTAAATATTGAATTATTTTCTAATGCAAAAGTGGCAGAAAAAAATTTGATTTACTGATAAATAGTGATAAAAAAGTGCAATTCCTCCCAAGAAGATCGCTTTCAAGCAATAATGTGAACCACGCACACACATAATGATCCTTGAGAAAAATTGTGGAATCATATATAGTTAATCTCTTAAATTAAATGTTACTGTTTTTAGTTTTGATCCTAATTATTCTTAACGATATTATGTCATCGTTGTAAACGCTGTTCAAATCAAACAACGAGAATATTTTCAAAATGCATTCAAATTTACCTCTTCTGTCATGTTTGAAATAGCTGTTCATTTCTCTTTATCTCTTTATGCAAAGTAGAGTAATGGATAGTTATTCGGAAAGATAAATCGGAAAGCAGATTTTCTAATCGCAATCGGGTACGGTATATTTACATTAGGGCAAATGACATGGGAAAATATATGTATAAATTTTCTCTTAAAACTATGGTTAAGATAGTAAAATTTGTACCCGGAAAAAACAGTTTTAATGCCAAAAGAGTGTAGTAAAATTTTCAGTTACAATGCATATATAATTCAGCGTTTTTAAAACTTACCCTACAGTGACCCACAGCATGAACCATTTTGCATTGTGGTTTATTATACTTGGGCATTACACATCAAACACAAACTCTGTTCACTATGTTCATTCATTTAACATCGACAATTCATATATATATATATATGAATATATATATATATATATATATATATATATATATATATATATATATATATATATTGTGATCTGCACTTCTTATAATTTCATGTATCTATGAGTAAATTTGGAAAATCCCAATGCATACAAGCATGTAGTTTTAATAGGCAACCCCTTCATAGCTAATCACGAGGCCTCTTTTTGAGAGAGAGGACGGCCGTCACTTAGTCCTTAACAAGTATGATGGACACGATAAATAATCTCAATAAGAGCAGACTCTCTCTCATATATATATATATATATATATATATATATATATTGTGTAGTCACTCTGTTATGTAGGTTTCATTGGGAATGACAGAAAATGTCATTAAGTGTTTTATATAATTCTCCATGTGTTTTTTATGAGTTTTTCTTTTCAGAACTCAAATTATATGAGTTATTAACAAAATGTTTTGTTTCAGTGACCGCTTTCAACCTTACATTTTGCAATTATCAAGAGTGTTTTTTGAATTGTACATACATATGTGCAATGTTTATGTATGTATAGTAATGTGTGTGTTATATTCTGAACAAGTTAATCACATTGCTATGTAATTTCATTTCTGAAAAAAAAACATCATACGAACAAAAGAAAAACTATGTAAAATAAATGACTGATAATAGCTTGTATATCTGTTTTCAATAAGAACCTTGAATAAGTTCTCCCTGGTTTTTCGTGAAAATATTAGTTTGTTTAAAAAAATAGTGAGACAAACGTAACTGTAAGCCTTACCCATCGCTAGCCAATAATGTTTCCTATCTTTGTAGCAGCATTTGAAATTTTCCAGGTTGAAAAAAGACAGGTTTTTGAGGTTAATCAACAGTCAATCATTTTTTTATTATTCTTTAAAATAGTTGAAGTAATAATCAGAGATCCCATGTACCATCGATCGAAACAATTGATAATCAGAAGGGGCATTGTGTGGTGAATACGGCGTGTGGTGTACACTTAAGCGTTTCCTAGTCGGTTGTTACTCATTTTCCGACACGTGGCTTATCTTTGACATATTTCAAAATCACTTAGTCGTGTCTCTACTTAACAGCGGTAATTTTTCTTTAATGTTCGGCTGAAACGTATCAATTATAGCCAATAGCTATCTCTCGTGATGGTTTTTTCGGTGTGAATAGACCATAGTGAACTACTTCCACATGATACCACCTAATTTTGAACAGAAGCTTCGAAACATAGATATTTGTTCACTAAAATTACCACGCTTAATTTATCGATTTTCATAATATTAAAAACGAGGGGTAAAACACATATAAAATACATTTCCTTAAGACTTTTTTAAAATCATTCACTTCATTTATTCTGAAAGCTTAATTAACAACCGATAATTATTTTATTTTTGCGAAAATATCTAAATAAATATCTTTCACCATAAAAAACTACGCTAAACATTTTTAGGATCATTTTAATACACCAGCTGACGCAAGAAAGATATGAATTTTAAAGATAAACTTGAATTTTCTAAAAAAAGATTAAAAATTTGATTAAATATTCAAAATTAATCTGATCATTCCTCTTAATAATAACAATGATTTAGACGATAAAACATTATTTCATTAAGTTTAGTGCTTTTTATATGCTAATTTTATTCTTGTAAATTATGTTTTTCATGTACACATAATTTAGATATAGCTGAATTTACTGAAAAGATAGGAAGTTTAAGCTATCCAAAAACCTTTCCTCTTATAAAGTTAGAGTGCAGTGCAGCTGTCGTAAAACTTCCCGGCAGGTCAAGCTCTAAGTCCGACTAGGATGAATCTTTTCCCTTACTGTAAGTTGGCTTCAGAAAAAAAGGATTTTATCTCTTTTTCTTGCTATTAGTAAAATGACATAGCACACAAGATTTCTTAGATTTCGTAGTATAACTTATCTAGGAGAACTTTAACACGGAACAAAAAACTAATTGGTAATCTGAAAAATAAGATCTGAAAATTAAAATCTGTAAATGCCGACCAACACGCAAAGAGAAAACAGTTCTAAAGAAGACTATGACAGAGAATGATATACATCAATAAATTATTTTTGTGCAAGTGTTTATATATATATATATATATATATATATATATGGGCAGCTAACTTACCTTTAAATATCTTTCACTACATAAAGCCAAAAAGGAAAATTTAATTATATTTTTTAGGTTATTCAAGCCTCTTAACTTTTTTTTTGTTTTGTCGGCGTAAGGAATGTGCGTTGTGGTGCAGTGGATTTCGACTCTGAACGACAAATCGGGGAGCCGAGTTGGAATTCCAGTTGATCTTTTTCATTCACTTACGCACAAATAGCCTTAGGGAAGGTATTAATCCGTCTCTTTTCTTCAGTTAAAGGTTAATAATAAGACAGATTGGGTTCTATAACCTTGGCTGACAATCAGGCCACCACAGAAAAAAATGGCAACCTACTGCGGGATAATATACTGCCCAGTCAGTTATGTCTCGATAGAGACATGATCGCCCAAACTGTGTACCACGTATGGCACATAACTGAATGACTGAAAAGTAAAGGAATTTACAAATTGCCCATAATCTTTATTTTTATATGCGCTTTCTGTCACTTTATATATATATATATATATATATATATATAAAGGAAACTTTAGACCGTATTATTACATTAATGGTTCATATTCATTCTTAATTTTTGTTGTCAAATAGTATTCAGTAAGAATGGATAAAGACAAGGTAGAGTTAAGTAATTCCATTTTGGAATGTTGTCTGTTAATCATTATATTTTCACTTGTCTTTGTCGTATTTACACGTGTTTGGGATTATATATGAAACATAATCATGTGTATCCAATTGGTTAAAACCTTACAATTCAACCATGAGAACAGAATTTGAGCCTTACTTTCAATTGTGAAGGTAGTGACTTCTTGAAAATATTGTCCTAGAGCAGATGATGCCAGCGTAAATAACCTTAACGAATTGTCGTCAAACCATCGTACAAGTCGAGTATGTGAAATTGAGAAGACGAAACTGTATATGATTGTACTGGCACAAAATTAAATGTCATCATGACCAATGATTTCAGCGTACCGGCCTTGTTCAAATTATTGATCACAGGAGATTTTTCACTTTCTCCCGGAAGTATAACCAATGTCTTTTCAAAACAAACCACAAATTGGATCTATCGGTGTTGAACAAACGCAAAACTGTATAGTAAGAGTGAACAACAGTAATATATGCTAGCAACTCCAGCAAACGGGCAAAGGAAACTACAAGTAACCAGAAACAATGTATATATATATATATATATATATATATATATATATGGGAATTTCGCAACCTCGTTTATAACATTTCGGTATCTTCAGGATATTTACAATAAAAATAAAAATATTTATACATATATATATATATGTATATATATATATATATATATATATATATATATATATATGAAATTGTCAAATCCTAAAATCAGAGAAGACAGTTCCCCTCAAGAATGATCTAATTAATATAAAATACTAAAAGAAATAAATTATTATAGAGACTCAATTGATATTGTCAAGGGTAATATGACACAACGAAAATAAAACTTAAAACTTATTTAAACCGATTATAAATTCTAATTTATTTCGACAATGGATGAACAGCCATATATTCAAATCGCAAAATATGAAAAGTTTTAATATATTCAGAATATCCCCTCCAAAAAAAAGCAAAAATATTATATAGTTCAGCAATAAATTTTAGTTCCAGTGATGTCAGGTTAGGTAAAGTGTTTAGAAATATATAGCAAATCATTAAAATATACGACCTCAAAATTTCACCTAACCTCACATTATTAGAAGTAAATTGGTTGTTTTTAATTTTGTCGACTGCATAGTAGGCACAGTTGAGTAGATACTGTGAAAAAAAAAGAAATATAATGCAATTCTTTTCGGCTGAAATTTTTAAACTACAGTACGAATATTTATGTGTGAGTGTCCGCAGTCGTAGGACATTTCAAGCATTCGCAAATTCATGGAAGAGTCTAATGATGATGACTAAGGTGTATGGCCGCGAAGAAAATACACAATGATCGTTTTGATAAAATAAACTACAGAATTTCTTGTTGAGTGCCACAGTCTCAAAAGGGATGCATACATCAAATACATTGTTATGGTTCTGATACTCTGGTTCAAGAAGAGGGTGTAAGCTAGAAGAGCCTCTTTTTGGCAACAAGACTTTGTACAATACCACACAAGTAGAATTCAGTCATGGCTTCCATACAAGTTATTCGATCAAATCTCCTCTTACATCTGGACAGGTAACATCCCAGACCGCAAACCCCTTGAGTATTTTGTGTGGGCACATTTGAGTGAGAGACCAACAAAACACCTTATAACGCAAAATATGAACTGAGAACCAGGTTTATGTCAGAAATCACCAACGTAAACAAGGATAACGTCTAGAAGAGATGCCTGAAATTAAGAAGCCGTTTTAAAGCCGTGGTAGCAGTTTTTGTGTAATTTTAGTAAATACATATATTAAGATTAGATGTAAATGATATTGCAGTTTTTCGTAAATTAGATAACAATTTGAATATTTCACTATATATATATATATATATATATATATATATATATATATGGAAATGTTTTCTGTGATGTAATTGTAGAAATTTTGATTTTAAATTTACTATTTCCATCTATTTAATTTTCTCATAATGTTGTATATGGTAAAACATATAGTATAGCAACGCCCAAAATGGGTTCGTTTTAAATATATGAAAAACATTTTTTAAATTTAAGTGTTTCATGAGTTGAATTTTTTCTTCAGACAATAGTGTCCTGAGTATATATTATTTAGAAAAGTATTAACGATAATCTGATTAAATAAAATCTTATTTTTTTTGCGTTTTATATTTTATTATTATCTAGAAAGTGAAAATACTTTAAAAAAAGAAAGATGATTCTCATTCTCCAATGTTTCCTGCGTTTAACAAACTTAATGTTTTGAATATTCATGAAATTTATTTATTGGGAATTTAACAAGATTATATAAAAATAATTTGATAACTAAATTAATTCATTTGGGGATAAGTCATGAATATTCACCGAAAACCGACAATGATTAAATTTTTGCAAAAATTTCCAAATTAATCTGTTTTTCATTGAAAACAAAGTCAGCTATGGTCTTACACTCATGCGAAAAAAATTACCAAAAATTTAGAAAAGAGTATTAAATATTAAAGAATATTTAAGAATTACTTTGTTATTATTAAGAGGAATGATCAAACATTTTGTCAATAAAACTTTATTTTTATTGATTTTAGTGCCTTTTTAATCATGCTATGCATTTTTTTTAGCAAAACAGTAGAGGTACCTAAATAACGATATATCTTTTGAGGTTGGTCATCACCTATGCTCCATATGTTACCAGGTGAACTACATTTCATAGTAAGGATTGACTTTTTCATGTGTCAGCTGTTGACACACGATGTAACATTAAACAATTTCGTTATTAAAATACATGAATGCGATTTTAGTTCGTCTGTGTATATTCGTTATCTACGTCATTTGTTTCTCTCTGGTCCCTAACTGCTTAACTTGCGTGTGTCGGGTCGAATTGTTCAATAGTGTGAATGTTTATTGGGTTATGTGTGTAGTTGAGATTTCTTCTAAGAGTGTTGGGTCAAAACTTCTCGACGTGTTCATGGCGACATCTGCTTCCTAACTCAATACCAAATTTGAACAAGATAATTTGCTTGCATTGACAAAAAATAGTAATATCAGCGAGGAATGAAATATAGGACGAGAATGGTCCGTGTTTATTTTAATAATTATTTCCTTGTATTTTGTGTGATAAAAATAGAAAATTCAGGTTTTCTTAACCTTTTTTTAAATATTGATCCAATTATTCCAAATATCATTATATTTTAGATATTTTAATGTCTAATATCAGACAAAGATTTTTTTAAAAATGATATCATCGTCTACACAAGAGGGAGGAAATGAACATCCGAGCATTTATACCAGAATTGATGAGTTTGGCTAAATCTTTTTCAATATAATTCTGTTTTAGAAATTATTAGAGTAGTGTTATGGTAAATGTTATAGCTCAGAATAATATACTCACTTTTTTTCATCATTTGTCCAGGCAAATATTTATCTAGAACTAATTGCTAATAAATATTGATTATTTACACTAGCTGTAAAAGAAATGTATATAAAAAAGATATATTTAATTTTTTCCTATTTTCTATTAAACAAATTATTTTGAAACTACTCATTATTCAATTATCCTTGGATATGACTGACTTTTTTCTTATTCCCCCCTATAGAATTGGTAAGTCTCATGTTAATTTGCAAAGCAGATTTGGGAACAAATACAAGCTGCTTGGCTGGAGATACCATAATATACATTAAAGAAGCTAGTGATGCCAATGTATGAGAGAAGGAAGGCTGTGATCAAAGCAATACTAAATATCAAATTTATTTTGTAACAAGTATTTATCTGGTTAAAGAATTTGCTGAGTAAATCAAATAAAATTACTTTAATTAAATTCTTTATTTTCTGTCAATATACCTCATAAGTGATAAAATAGTTCTTGTCCTAATACTTTTGCACAGTACTATATATATATTGTATATATATATATATATATATATATATATATATATATATATATATTAAATAATAGTTTAGAACATGTACTAATATTTATCTACTAGAAAGTGTACATTATGTTTGGACATGGAAATAACAGTTGTATTTTCAATGTCGAAACAAAATGTACAATATGTAGTGGATAAAAAATATTGTATATGTTCTAAACTATAATTTTATAATAAATAACCACAGTTCTGTTATATATCGAGCACTGTTTTTAATTATATATATATATATATATATATCAGCATGCAGTGTGGATATAGAAGAAACCAAAGGAGCATCCTGTACATACATTGGTAGGATAAGTGCGCGACCGTTATTTATATTCGTTTTTTTTTAGGTCATTGTGAATCTCATTCGTGTAAAATCCTTTGTAAAATAAAGATTGAAGCTGATGATGGTTCACCTGAAATAGGCCCACACCCCCGATTTACCACGAAATAACGTATCTGCTTTAATTTTTCTTATATATATATATATATATATATATATATATATATTAAATAACGAACTGTTTAAAAAACGAAGCTGCTGTCAATTAACAACCACAGATAACCGCACCTCCCTCCCATTAGTATGGAACAGGCTTGCCTCCCAGAGAGAAAAACACTACGCCTGCTTGGCCTGAAACTCTCAGCGGACCTCAAGTGGAATGACTACGTCGAATCCATTGCTAAATCCGCAGCTATGAAAGTCGGATTTCTGTGCAGGGCCCGGAAATTCTTTCCGCCTGAATCTATCCTGCACTTATACAAATCTACAATCTCCCCGTGTATTGAGTACTGATGCCTCATCTGGTCGAGTGTCCCTTCTATTCTCCTCGGGGTTCTTGACAAAATACAGTGAAGAATCTGTAATGTGATTGATACCGACTAGGCTGACCTCCTGCAGTATCTCTCTCACCGGCGTGACGTGGCTTCCCTGTGCCTCTTCTATAAATACTTTCATGACTTCTGCTCTGACGAACTTAAATCACTGGTGCCCCCTAGATATGAATTTGCACGGGATGCTAGATTGGCAACTAGGTCTCACGTTTTTACAGTGAAACCGATGAAATGTAACCGCAATTTCTTCTCCAACAGCTTCTTTCCTCGCACTTCACGCCGGTGCAATTCCTTACCGCATGCTTGCTTCCCCGACGGCTACAACCTCCAGGAGTTTAAATGTAGGGTCAATAGACACCTCCTAACACACTAACTCACACCCACTCTCTCCAACTCTCTCCCTATGTACATCCTAATTCGTCTATCACCCTCCTTCTGACATTTCCTATACCCAATCGCTCTATCTAACCCCCTGCGCTATAGTGGCAGTGGAATGCCTTGCTTGGGGTTACAGGATTAAAAAATAAAAACAAAAAAAATCTCTTACCTCCTACCTTTGTCTCAAACATATAGTTTTCATCAAGCCGTAAAAGCCAACTACATTTCGTAACTCTCATTCTTTGTACACACAACACATACACCCTCTAAATCGTATCTGCAATTGCCTGATTATATTTCTCAATTTTTCTGTTCATGCACTTACTGTTGGTGTATTTTCCATACTGTTTAGTTATATATATATATATATATATATATATATATATATATTCCGTAAACGGGAAGGATAATACAACAAGATCAAATTAATATAACATATCAAGGGTTATATCTCTGTAGAGAGCTCAATGGATGTTATCCAGAGCAATATGATATTTATAAAGTAAATCTCAACACGTCATTTAAATTAGTTATAAATTATAATTCATTTCAATGAGCTTTATTAGCTCATTTCATCAGACCACACTATATTCCTGCCAACTGGTGCAAATACATTTTGCCGGAATAAGCATTTTTTTAACTCAAAAGAAAAAAAAAATGAAAAATAAGAAAAAAGGAAAGGAAAAGAGACAGGACAGAGGCATTGGCGTCATATCAGTTAGTGCTAATTCAGACCAGTCGTGAAGATGCTGACCACTAAATCATTAACCGTCTAATTCTAATTCCATGGATACGTTTGTATATGTAACCCCAGAAATATCCCACCCATGTACACTAACTTTTATCCATATACACATATGCGCACACATCCCGTTCTCGCTCGATCACTGAAGTTAAACAACGTTGAGCCTGGTCAGTACTTAGATGGGTGACCGCTTGGAAATACCAGGTGCTGTAAGCGTATAGTGACGGATGTGCGTTATGGTGCAGTGGATATCGGCTCCGAAAGAGAAATCGGTGAGCCGAGTTCGAATTCCAGTTGAATACCCTGTATTCACTTAAGCACTGGTACCCTTGGGAAAGGTATTAATCCGTTCATTCCCTCCAGTTATGGGTTAAATAATAAGGGTAGGACTTGGGGACCCTGCTCTTAAAAACAAATCCCAATGAATCCTGAAAAAGAAAAATGTTGTCAAAATAAAAATAACCTTGCCCAAAACTCATTGGTTATGACCTTAAAATGATCCCATAAGGATTGATAGGTCGTTAAGCCTCAAAAGCAAACAAACAAAGCACACATCCCAGCATATACATACAAATGTGACTGTGTTTATGCTTATACATACCTATCTACCTACACTTATTCATGCCCACGTACCAATTTTGTGTTCGTATACCCACATATACATTTTATTAAGACGGGATTTCTGCGCACATAAATAGTGTTATAAATATGCAAGTATACCAACAATTCTCGCACATACTCCCAAATTACGCATATATTTTCATACTTATATACATCCTCACCCCCATATGTATATGTACTCACCGATGCACTCGCACATCCACATGCATGCGTTTGCATATATAAATGTATTCTTCATACATACATTTATCTAATTATATCCACATATAATTATTGTGTTCACACACTAGCAAATTGATGAGGAGCGTATCCATCCACATATATATACTCATCTGTATATATATATAAATATAAATACAAGCCTACCAGTATACAAGTAACTTTTCATATATTCTCATCCATAAAGAAAATGTACGTCTGTGTACACTTATTCCTCTACTTTTAACTCCCAAAACGAGGTGGAATATTTTCCTTCATATGTCTTAACAAACATGGCATATATATATATATATATATATATATATATATATATATATATATATATATATGCTGACATACATTATTCGGATCTTGATATTAATCAGTACCACTATGGGTAGAATCATCAATACATGAAGATATAATCAGTTCAAGCATGCACAAATGACTACATCCAAGATTAAAACAACCTACATATAATCAAGTGTTTTCACATGATGGGAAAATATGTACATAATTAGGTCCACTCTTTCCATGAAATACAGTTATACTTAGGCTCCTCCCTATACATGCAATAATACATACAATAATATATACGCCTGCACAAAATTAGATGCACCCATATCCATGAAAAACATATCTAACCTTACAGTTAGGTGCACTATTATACACGTGAACTATTTATATCGAAGTCATTATAGTAAAATCATTTACAATTACATAGTTCAAGACAGCATATTTTTAACTTCGTACACAAATAATATAAAGCCGTTGCGTACTTAAATTGGCATGTAAACCATTTTATGGTAGATCTTTATCCTCACTTCTTCGGTCTTTAAAATCCTTCAAAGTATGATCCACACAAATTATGAAAGATCCGGTATGTTTGTTGGAATGGGTTAATTATAACATTTTATGTGTTAGTTTAAGTTTATTTTTATGGCAGAATTTGCAAATTATTTCATTTCTCTGATTTAATAATTGGCTAGATTCTCTGAATTTGATAACTTTGATAACTTGATAACTTATCAAACTGCATCTGCTTCTAAAGCTTTGGCGGGGGTTGAGATTTCCCTATAATCTTCCATTCAATCTGAGGGGAAAATTTGTCTTTATTTCCCAGAGATATTTAGAAAAAGTCAATTGATATTTTAGGTGAGGTCTAGAAAATGAGTGATTGTTATTATATAGGCGTCGTTTCCATGGTCCGGCGGAAATTTCTATATATATTTCTCTCGCTATTGTCTTCGCTAGAATATATATAGGAATTTCCGCCGGACCATGGAAACAACACCTATATAACCACTATTGTTTCTCGCTGTTGTCTTTGCTAGGATATATATTGGAAAACAAAATAATAAGTATATAAATAAAATAATTATTCAATAAATAAAATAATAACATAAATAAGTAAGCTAAAAATCATTAATATATATAATATGAAGCTTTGCCTTTAAAAGATCCGTTACCAAATATAGCATCAACAGTGTTTTCTTTACATATTTAAGGCACATGTGACCTATACGCATGTTTTGAACTCCGCATGCTTATTCAACCTTCCCCGTTTATGTACTTTACGTTAATCGAACGTCTGACTAATCACTAAGTGTTTCTATTATCTGCACTGCTGAAGATGTTGTTTAACTACAGCAATATATTAGAAACGTAAATATTCTCTGTACGTATTAAATATAAAAATAAAGCATGGCTTTTAGCTAGAAACCAAGTACTTGTATTGCAAGACAATACATTCTTACAAATCTAGCAAGAATCCTCGGAGTCTTTGTGGATTTGCATTTTCTAAACGAAGCCCCATAACCGTTTACCACATTCCTCCGTTTAAATAAACCCATCACCGACTTCAGGCGTTTTATTTCCAGCCACTTACCTCTTATTAGTTCTACTGAATTCCAACGAATTTAGTTTATTGTCGAACAAAACCCGGACAAAAGAATTCGATTAATGTAAGATAGAGCCGGGGGAACTTACATTCTAGATGTAGGCAGTGCATTCTTTTGGTTGAAATCATGCACGGATCAGACATGGGCCAACGGCACAGATTAAGCAAACAATGGTGAGAGGGAAATTCAACATTAGAAGAGTTTTATAATTTCACTCTTAATTTGTAAATTTTTTTCAATTTCAAGTTGTGTTGAATCATTCACTGGTATTAATAAAACGTAAAGCATAGCATACTGGTGTTATATATAGATCAGTTACATTGCAGATTCTCCGTTGGATTTTTTCAAGAAGCTCGAGATGAATACCAGGGGCACCCGATTATATATGACACCAGTATTCTATGCACCGTCAGATGTTAGATTTTTATATGTGCAAGATGGATTCAGACGAGAAAAACTTTCTTGCCCTACACAGGGAACGAACCTTTCTAGCAGCATATTTGGCAAAGTTATGAACCCACGTCTTCTCCACCTCAACTATGCATTAATTACTAAAGTCTCCTGGTTGGTCATTTATACATAAACGAAGAAGTTACTTTATAATAAGCATGCAGTTAAGTAATTATTTATTTGTACAGTAAAATATTACCTTCAAAAAGTCGTGCGATCTCAATAGATCTTCTGTCTTTAAATAGCCTGTAAAAAAAACAAAAAACAACAAAATAAACCAATCAATCCGTTCTAACTCTTTGAAGCTAGAGCCTCTGGTGAGTAATGATCTCTCATCCTAGGGCTGTGCTGTTATTCCCGGGTTATGTTCATCCGCAAACGGCTTAGTGTACTGACCGCTCGGGTTCAAAGGGTTAAAGTTAATAAAAATATTAAAACTGTATATCATTTATATCATATATATGTAACGTTGGATATGCCGAATAAGGTTTGTATTTTTCGCCTACTTTACAGATCGTACATATCTATATGTGTACAATTCGTTCATCCTCAGAATACTGCTGCCACATATAATTCAATGTCACAGCTATTTACCTTCAGCTCTTTGATAACATTCAAAGAACTAGCAATATTATCAATCTTGACCTGACGTTTAGGCTCTAGCCACCTTCTCACCGCTGTAAGTAAGGTTGCCACTCTGTATCTTTTTTAGGAATACTTTCATGATAATTCTTCACATAAGCTCTTTTCAGCAACACGTGGTCTCCAAAATGATAACTACACGTCGGGGACACTAACATCAAGCAGTTACATAATTTAATTCCTTGGAAACTTTCTAACAGAGGATGGAAAGTGTTACAGTAAGATCTGAAGACGGAATTGTATGGCCAACGACACATTTTAAAGATGAGTAGAGTATTGAGATACAGAAAGATTTGACTGAAAATGAAGAAAAGAGTACTGGACTGTTATGTGATATCGCTCCACCTATATGGCTGGATGGTCTTATCAAGGAGGAAGGAGAGACTTGAAGCCACACTAACGTGATTCTACAGAAGGATTCTGAGGCTACCATGGACAGAACATGTGAACCAAGACAATGTTTTGGAGAGAATAAAAACGAAAAAAAAATATTTGGAATGAGGAAAAATAACTGTGTTTTGTACACGTAATGAGGGAGGAGGGCATGAAGAAACTGCTGCTCATCGGACGGAGAGAGGGAAGGATAGACAGGGGAAAGCAGGGCTAGGATTATTTTATGGGCTTAAGCAGGTGAATGAAGGAGAGATGTCTGGGAGTTTTACAAAGGAGAAAATTGTTAAGAGGGACAAGAGATAGGAAATCCCTGACCGCATAAGTCCTGAAGCGACACTGTACAAAAAGAAAAATTGAAGACCTCAAGATCTTATCAATTTGTTGTTGAAATGGATATATTTGATTGCAAATCTATGTTAATGATTTTTTTTCTCGCACTTCTAGCTTGTGGAACTTCCTTTCTGCTCCAAGGTTGCAACTCAACTTTAATCTCTAATACCTTAAATGCAATATCAACCGCTATCTATTGTTATTCTGATTACTCTTTTGTCTTCCAACTCATTATTACTGTTTCTGTTCTTCTACACCCAGGACTCATTATTTGTGTCTTACTTGCTTTACTGACTTGCACGGAGTAATACAGGATATATATATATATATATATATATATATATATATATATATGATATGCAAATGCTTTTTAGTCGATGTTCTGAATAAGTGTTGATGTTTAATTTATAGTGTTAATGCCAGCATTTTTTGGCTTGACATTATAACAGTATGTATGCAAAATATTTCATTTCTTTAATTTTGAAAACTAGATTTAATTCTTTTCAGTGCCACGTCTGTTCGTGATATAGAAAATTATTGCAGTCACTTTCTTTATTACCAGTAAATTGTCATTAGTTATTAGGGAAATATAGTGATGAACTTCCCTATTACTTGTCAACTGTGTTTAGTTGTGAATAAATATCCCGCTATTGATAGATTATCTACGTTTGAAAACTATTTTCATTGCTAATAACACCTGCGCATAAACATCAATGGTCGAGGGGTTAGAACGTTCGCTTTCTGGATGAAAGCAAGATAAATTCTTGATATTATCGGTTTGAATAAGGCGATTCCAGCGTGCGGCACATTTAAAAAGTGTATGAAAACAATACTTCGGGTTGACCCAAGCCTTGTGAGTGAAGATGGTTAGATAGCTTTCTTTAATGTGCTATCGATGGTTGAGCTAGTTCGAAGTCACAAGTCATCGTGATGCAGTGTTTGAGCGTCCAGGCTTGTTCATACTTTTGTTCATGCTAGATAATTCGCTCTTCCCCAGAAACTGTAACTAAGGACAGCTCAGCATATTTGCAGTATAAACCAGAGGTGGGCTATGTGGGTGTTGAAATAATACAAATATGCCTAAGGCGTATGCAATGTGGATTAGCTAACCGCCCCGGTAGACGGGTATTCTTAAATACGAGTGACCAGCCATTGTTAATACTCTATGTAGGTCGAATTACGTTCATATTATATAATAATTTTAGGGCACCTCGTAGTGATGTAAAAGCTAGCAATACAAAAATATATTTCATGGTTGAATGCTGTTTTTAGATTTTTTCCATTGTTCTCAGTAAGCCTTGTGAGGGTTAATGACTCCAATCATTTCTTCCACATTATGAGTCAGTAATTTCAGTGGTTTCTTCCTGATTTTGAGTATAAATGTTTTTATAGTGCAATTTTAACATTTTTTCTCTTGCCTTTAATACGCCCTTTGAGGGTTACTCGCTCCAAACCGTCCTTAATTTCAGTTGGCTCTTCCTGATTCTGAGCATCACGATTCTTTTTTAGTGCAAATTTCTTTAAGACATCCTCGTTGCTTACTTGCTCAAGCCAAGGAATTACTTATTACTATATTTCAATTATTCTGTTTTCTACTCTTCTGTTGTCTGTCGGTCTAGGTAACCATCAAGAGACACGTATATTTAATATTCTCGCGTTGATGGTTGGAATTCCTCTGCCCGATATTTATATTGAATTTCTTAATTGTTTCTATTTTGTATCATTTCCCCGACTTATGCTCTGTTAATGAATGCTAATGGGTACTATTATTATTACCATCGGAGGAGATGTATGTTTAAACCGAGAATATTTTCTTTGAAAACCTATTTATTAAATGCTTAGAAAGACCATTGGATCTTCGGATCAGATTCTGTTATTTGCACTTCAAAGTGGATTATAATAATCCTTAAGAGTATTGGATTGCTACGTCCTTCAATATGGCAGTGAATGCTGGACAATATCATTAAAGATGAAGGAAAAACTTGAAGCAACTGAAATGTGATTCTACAGAAGGATGCTGCAAATATCATGGAGCAAAGATGAGCTCTTGCAAATGATGGAAACAAAAAGTAATTAATACTGAGCATCAGGAGGAGACAGCTGAAGTTTCTGGGACATGCAAGGAAGAAGGAGGGCTTACAGAATCTGATACTAACAGGCCAGATAGAGGGAACAAGAGACAGGAGAAAGCAACGGATAAAATATTTGAAGGACCTAATCAGGTGGATGACAGAACGAGGATTACATGGTGCAACAGGAGAAGGTGTGCTCAGATCCACCAGGTATAGGGAAACGTGGAAAGCCATGATCGCCTACGTCCTGAAGGGACAGGACACATAGAAGAATAGTGCGGGTGTTTATGTAAATGTTTGCTATAATTTCTGAAAACGCATATGCCTTAAATATAAACTCGATTAGTAAAGATTAACCTGCAAGGATATTGAAAAGCCTCTCTTTAATTTACGAATGAATGGCCAACCAGGTGTTTTACTTAAAACACTAACTGTTTTCTTTGGATTTGTTTAAATGACTAAGTCTACTATAGCAAAGTTCAAATTCCATGTCGAATTCGTTGGATTCACTTACGCAAAAATACCGGGTAGAGTATGTTTGGGCGTTGCCGTTTAAGTACGGTGGGATTTGGAGTCAGCCTACCTGGCTATGGCAGTTTTGGCAAAGGAAATCTTTTTTTTATTCATAAATGTTATTTTATTTATAAATTTTAACAACATCGTTTAATTATGAATATGTTTGTATGGTGAAAATTACAATATATCCGTTATAAATTAAAGATGAGATACTTAATTAGAAATAGGAACATTAAATTTCTTCTCGTTAAGCTGTTTGTTAGAGGGCACATTTGTTCCTGCCAACGTCTGAGTTTAGTCAGTTAGTCCTTAGCTTCAGTTGAGTTAACTGTCGCAAGTGTTTCGTTCTTTTACCATCTTTATATATATATATATATATATATATATATATATATATATATATATTTTAGCTAGAAACTTTCCTTTTACCCATATGATGGCTGAAAAAATACTAACTAAACGTGGTAAAGAAAAATGTACTCATAAAATATTTCAATACGTCTTTGACAAAACAAGAAACGCTAAGAGCGAGTAGAAATATTGGCGTTGTGAGCAAAGAAATCGGTGCAAAACCCGGCTCCATACTAAAGCTGTTTTTAAAATCTTCTTCTTCTTCTATATGCCCTGTCCCTTCAGAACGTAGGCGTTCATGGCTTTCTAAGTTTTCCTATCCTTTGTGGCTTTGAGCATGCATTCTCCTAATACACGATGCAATCCTTGCGCCATGATTCACCTGATTAATCCTTCAAATATGTTATCCGTTGTTTTCCCCTCTCTCTTTTTCCCTCTATCTGGCCTGTTAGTATCTACAAACCCTCCTTCTTCATTGCCTGTCCCAGGAATTTTAGCTGTCTCCTCCTGATGCTCAGTATTAATTTCATTTTTGTTTTATCATTTCCAAGAACTCATCATTGCTCACATGCTTGATCCATGATATTCGCAGCATCCTTCTGTAGAATCACATTTCAGTTGCTTAAGGTTTTTCCTTCATCTTTGATGATATTGTCCAGCATTCACCGCCATATTGTAGGACGGACAGCATGTAGCAATCCAGTACTCACATCTTTGTTTCTATCGAAATTTTACTGTTTTTCATAACTTATTCAACTTCTGGAATGCTTCATTCGACATGCTAATTCGCCTTCGGATCTCTGTGTCGCTCTTTCCGTCTTCTGTTATAACACTTCCCAGGTATTTAAATTTTTGTACCTGCTTGATTCTAGTATTCCCGACCTGTATTTGGCATATTGGGTTGCCCTTTCTACTGGTGAACATGAATTTTTTTGCAGTTTTCTTGCAGTTTATTTCTAGTCCTTTCTTGTTACTTTCTTCAGCTACCTTCTGTAGGTGGTCTTGTAGTTTCTTTTCTGTGTCTGCTATCAACACTGTATCATTTGCGTATCTTAGGTTGTTTAAATTGTGGCCTCCGATTACGAATCTAGGATTAACTTCTAGGGTCCCCAAAATAGTCTCGCTGTACAAGTTGAACAGATCCGCTGAAAAGGCACATCCTTCTCTTACGCCCCTTTCTATCTTTGTATATCTACTCAATTCATTACCTGTCTGTATGCAAGCGGTTTGCTGCCAGTAAAGATTCTTGATTACTCCCAAAACTTTCCCAAATATATCCAGGCTGCCGAGAATCTCCATCAATTCTTTGTGGCGTATTTTGTCAAACACCTTCGCATATTCAATAAAGCACAGGTATAAGTCTTTCTTCATTTGTATTGCCCTTTCAGAGAGCATCCTAATCATAAATATGGCATTCTTTGTTCCAGTGTCTTTAACGAAACCACACTGTTCTTGTCCTATCTCGGCTTGATTCTGATTCTCTATCTATTCACCAGGATTCGGACGATCAGTTTTGTTATGTGGCTCATTAAACTAATTGTTCTGTGGAGTTCGCACTCGTTTGCTCCTGGCTTCTTAGTTAGTGCTATGAAGATTGACTTGCTGAGCTCATCTGGTATTACCCCACTATTATAAATTGCATTCATTATTTCAGTAACTTTCTCTATGCCAAATTCTTCCAGGGCTATCAGCTGCTCTATGACTATGCCGTCTGGTCCAGCTGCTTTGTTTCTATTCAGTTTAGCTACTGCCGATTCCACTTCAGATTTTAATATTTCCGGTCCGTCATCATCTTTGCGTATTATTGGTTGCTCGCTCTTGTCGTGTAAAAGATATTTTATATATTTTTCCCATCGTTGGAGTATTTCCGCTTTCTCCAAAATGATTGTTCTATCCTTAGATTTTATACATCCTGTTGAAGAGCAGGATTTTTGTCCTGTCAGTTCTTTTATTTCTTTATGCATGTCTGCTTTATTATTGCTGCTTAATCTCTCTACTTCTGCACGTTTGTCATTGAGCCATTCCTATTTAGCCTGTCTACATTTTCTTCTTATTTCCTTGTGTAGTTTCCTGTACTCTGTTCCATGTCTTGATATCATTTTCTGCCTCCTTTGCATTATGTCCATAATCTCTTCAGTCATCCACTCATTTCTTCTTTCTGCATCTAATTTCATTTTATGTCACTATTGCTTCCTTCAGTGCATCCTATTTCGAGAGTTAATTCCCAATTTGTTCTTCGTATTTGCTTTTCAGGCTGTTAGTGTAATCTTTCTGTAGGCTGATATCATTCACGAGTGCTTTGTATATCATTTTTGGTGGTGCACTAGTCTTCTTCATTTTCCGGATTTTCACTTTAATTTGCTGATGACTGGGACGTGGTCGCTTCCACAGTCAGCGCCTGAATAGGCTCTGCTTTGAACCACTGAATGCTCGCAAATCTCATGCTAGCCAGTCAATACCATTTACCCAGCTCCTGTTAAACATCAGATGTCATCGCCACTCCAGGAAAACATCGTTACCATACTCTTCAGATCCATCAACTTGATCATCTATAAAAAGTAATTATATTATCCAAATTTAAATAAAATATTATTGCGAGTGCTAGTAAATCCGAATCCATTAAATGGTTCTGATTTTATAAAGAAACTTTTCTTAATGTTAATACGCCCGTCTAGCGGCAAATTAACTAGCTCCCAAACGGCCGGGCCCATCTGACAAACGCCGTCCAAACTGCTGGGCCTAAATCTCTACCGGCGCCAAACGGCCGCACACAGTGATTCCATTTCGAAAAATACACATGGTAAAAGTAATAATCCGTCACTTCTTCTTCCAACTATGGGGTGAATAACAGAACAGATTGGGTTCTATAGCCTTTTTTGATAGCTGCAAAAAGTAATAAAAATCCCGCCCAGAAAATATTCTGTCTATTCCTTCCTTGCTCGAAAGAGACATGATCATTCTACTGCGTATCACGGATGGTAATTACCTGACAGATTACTATACTAAAAAGACGTTGAGAAAAGTTCAAGGGCTAAAGCAAGAAGTTTTGTTTACCATACCACAAATGCTTCATGGGAAATCAGTTGACGCGATTCCTAGGCGGATTGAATTGCTTGTAGTGAAATTTGTTGCCCATATAGAATTTTAAATAAAACCTCCTGCGAAAAGCTTTCCTTTCATATCTACTTCTTGCTTATTACTCCTTTCTATGTAATTAATAAAACGGGATGCTTTTGTTTTCACCATTATATATCAGGTGTTAATTTCTTCCAAAGAGAAATATATATATCTCTCAATCCTGTAAACGCAAAAAAATTAATGATTTACTCGGACGATTAGGAAATTAGGATCATTTCTTAAGTGATCTTTATCCTGTCTAATGCAGGGTAATCAGTCAAGTTAGAGTTAGAAAGTCATAGACACGGTTAATCAGAATATTTCGGGAAGATAACGGTTAAACCTGCTCTTGAAGAATCATCCTCTTGGGAGATCGGTTTTACAGAGTAGTGGTTGCCAATAAGAAGGTATACGAGTGGAACTTAAATCTCATCAAAAGAATACGAAGTGAATGAATGTCGCTCGCTAAAGAGTCTAACTTGTCGCGTCTTAATCGTGAAGGTTAAATTTTGTGGAACTAACGAATCTAGTTCGTCTGAAAACTTCCATTGAAATAGCCATACATTAAAAGGAGGTTTAGGTAGTTCTTTTCCCATGAAAAAGTGATTAAATATAAAAAAATATCGTGACAAGAATGCAGAGACGATTTTGGCCTTTATCGAGATGAGAAAGGGAAAACCGTTCAGTCCCTGTTCATATATAATATGTACTCCATTTTAGGCCTGATATGGTATTGGATAACCAGACACGGGCACGTATGGAATTGTTAGAAAAACCGACAATTTTACTAGAATCTTTAGGAAAGGATCTTTAATTTACGAGCTTTACTTTAAGTGTGAGTTGTATTGTCCAAAAACGCTCAGGGTACGGGAGCAGCTATAGGCAATATCTATTTATCGTGATTGGTAATAGTTCAATATCCGATCGTCGATGATGGAATGTTAACTAGTTTGCATTTCGTGGCATTGAATGCAAACGGCCAGTTTTTATTTAACACTGTGATGCCAATGATAGACAAATGGAGAGATTAGCTGCCAATTTCTGATCTAGAAAATTAAATAAAAATATTTAATTTGCACTCGAAGAAGTTCTGTTTGCCATATTTAGATACAATGACTGGTCCCTAGATATATATCATTTTCATTTTTACTGTCAATACAAAATGAATATTTTTCTTTATTCTAAGCAAATATTATGGCGGTATTTTACGCAAAATTATTTCTCTTCCTTTTACAAAGGGCATATTTTTCGTAAAGTCTGCTTTATCTTATTGGTCTGATTAAAGTGTGTGTGTGTGTTTGTGTGTGTTTGTGTGTGTTTGTGTGTGTGTGTGTGTGTGTGTGTGTGTTTGGTTTTTGGTTTTTTACAGTTAATTTCATATGATTAAATTTATGTCAAAGCGTATAAAATCCATTATCCTGTTCTTAATCGAGATGAAATTTTGGACAGTTTATTGATTTTATAAAATCGATTTCTAATCAATGATTTCTCAGTCCTTTTTTTTAATAAAGCATCTAATATAATATATTTTACAATAGCTCTACTTTTCTGGACAATCGCATTAAGGTTGAAATAAAATATATTTCTGGTTTGAAAGAAATCTTTTGCGTAAATGCAGAAAAATTTGTTTTATGGTATTATAGATGGTTTATTTATATAAAAATCATTCAAAATTTCTTTATCCAACAATGAGTGAGGCTCCGTTATCAAGCCACATAAATGATTATTTTATCATTATGTTACTTAGACTGCAGATATTTAAGACTTGAAAGTGAAATTAAACGGTTAACCTTCCAAATTTGCTTGTTTAAATATTGAAAATGTTTGAAAAATAATATTGATAAAATTCTCAATGCGTGTAAAACCAGATACACACAATAAAAGGGAATTTGTTTGTGCCTGACATTGAGAGAGAGAGAGAGAGAGAGCGAGAGAGAGAGAGAGAGTGAGAAGAAGAGAGAAAAGAGTTGAACAACTTTTGTGTTCCAACATTTAAATAAAATTTACAATTTCCTTTTCTTGTCATATTTACTTCATTTTATAACTCATCAAATTTACTGCATATTAATAAATTTGAATGATATCTACTGTCCGGCCTTATCCCTTGTCAGATCTTATTGACCTTGAAGCAACAAATGCCTTACATTCAATCACAAGAGGTCTGTCTTTGCTCAACAGGTCAAAGTCATTATCTGGCGCGTGATGATCTCACGTAAAGGAATAGAGACAAGGTCTCAGGAATATGTTTGATCTCATACGCCTTAAAATGGCTTTAGCCGTATTATGTACAAGATAATCCCGTTAATTATCTCCTTTTCCGGAGGCGAATAATTGATTATATCGAATCTGAGGGGTTTCGTATCCACAAGTAATGCATCTAATTTAATGCATCTTGCAAGTCTAATTAAGAACATGAATGACGTTTTGGGTTAATGTTTTGGCTTTTTAGTAAGGTATGTTTTCGGGTAGAATTACATCTAGCAGAACCTATATCATGTTTTTGAATATAAACAAACTCATCCTCTGAAGATTCCAAAAGAAACTACAAATAAAATTTGTAGAACTTGTGCCAGGGGTGATATAATCATGATGTAGATGATGCATATTTTAGAAACCAAAGAATAGCAAGGAAACCCCCATCAGTAACCAAAAATACCATAAAAATCATTGAAAACATAATGTTTACTTGGAGTTTGAGTTTAGTTGAACGGTATATCAACCTCTGTGGGTTAAATAAGTGGGGTTTTAAGTTATATTTTCTTAGTATTCATTTGCAATGAGAAAGAAGATTTAGTCCAAATTTAATGATATTTTTGTTTTATTCTTTTTAATTTAGAAAACTGAAAATGTCTTATAGTTTTGTATCAAAAAATGTTTTGCTGAGAATATATTTCCTTTCAAAAATTTGTTATGGCAATAATTTTCTTCAAAAATGTATTGTTCGTAATATTTCTCTTACAAAGATGTATATTTTTCTATAAAAGTATTTTCATCTGTATGTTTCTATAAAAGTATATTTTTATAGATTTATAGTTTTTTTTTAACCCCAGATTTGTGGTTAACTATTTGCCTATAGCTGGGAACCTAACAGAGGCTATCACTCCGGGTTAGAGTGAACCTGAGAACAACAGTAATTAAGAGGTGGTTCCATGCACCTCAAAACTATCTAATCAGAGGCCATGCTACCGGATGCAGTTTAACGTCATGTCCAGGACCCTGTTTACTTTGAAGAAAAATATTTAATACATTTCAACTACTTTTCGGTCAGTAAATGCTGCCGTTTCCTGTACGGAATTAACTAATAGGAATATTTTAAACTATTTCTATCTAAATACCATTCAACAAAATTATAATTTTGTGTGCATGCACTTCAGTTACGTTTTACTATTTTAACTTAGTATAGCAATTATGAAAAAGTGAATAAAGAATTTAATTTTCTTGGAACATTGGGGAATCACAATCTGCTTCCTAACATGTGCTTTTAAGGTAATTACTATAACACAGTGATAAAATCATCTAGAGTGTATGGCATCCATATTGGTTTATCATTTGGACCACAAAAAAAAAAAACAGCTTAGTAAATTAAATACGGCGCGTCGCTTCTTTAAAGCCTGGTCTGCTTGGTAAATATGTTTGTCATTTACCTATTTTTCTTTGCCTACTTATTAGACATATTATATCATTCAAATTAGCGCTAATGTCTTGGCCTCATCCATTAAGATCAATTTATGTGATTACGTCAATATGTTAGTCGACTTTTTTCACTTCTCTGTGTATTCTCTTCGTAAGTCTGAATGTATGACAAAGAAGCAATGGTATTTTGTGTAAATAACATTTAGTTTAATACATCGATCAGACACGCACAAACATACACGTTCATGTGTCTGTATTCTCTCTTCTTTTCTATCTTTCTCTCTCTCTCTCTCTCTCTCTCTCTATATATATATATATATATATATATATATATATATATGCGTCAGTATCTGCATAGTTTCATGATGTTTCCTGAAACATATATTCAGTTCAATGTATTAACGCAAACGTTTGGACAACGTCTAGATAATTCTTTGTCATAATTTAGTTTCAGCGAACAGTATAAAATATTAAACTTATTAATACACTATATATATATATATATATATATATATATATATATATATTAGTGTATTAATAAGTTTCAAAATTTTGAAATAACGCTCTAGAATTAGAGAGTAGAGTGAAAACTTTCCATAACAAAAATAAAAAAGAGCTCTTAGCGTCAGTGAAAAAAGAATAGTCTTAATTAATACACTTATACTTTAAGAACCTTTTGCCAAAGTAAAAAAAGGAAAAATACTAAATAAAGATACATTGACGATAGCAAAATTTAATCATTTCTTTTATCTTTGTGTCATGAGAAAATATCTAAGAATATTTACATGCTACTTTTTTTAAGCATGTCTTTTTTTAAACAATTATTTTTAGATCCAATCACAAAAAAGCATCTAACGTTTCAACTGCTATATGCACACACACACACACACACACACACACACACACACACACACATATATATATATATATATATATATATATTTATACGCGGGTATCTGACAAAATTGCTATAAGCAGTATGTTATTTGAATCTATAATTGACTGAGCTAGGGGTGATACTGTATAACACCTTAAGCTACTACCAAAGTAAAAACGGACTTAAAAATTTCCATTCATTTTTATTAATAACCTCACCATGCATAGTACCAATCCCGCTCAGAAATGTCTAAACTTTAAGCTGTTTGCCACTCTTTCTAAGATCAGTGATTAAAAATGCCTCCAAGTGATGGATGGATGTAGTTCTTAGCTAGGGCTGTACTTCTTAAACATCCTCATCTGACGCAACAGAATCACTAACAAAACTTGATCTAAACAAGAGAATCGACATGACTTGAGAATTTCCATAAAAAACAAACAAAAAAATTGATAGCACATGCAACTCGAAGACAAAAAATGATATAATCAAGAGTCTACTTAACTCACTTTTCAAATACAATGTGAGCAGTAAAAAGACAATAACAGCTACTAGATCTGAGAAACCTAATTTAGACTCTATAAATTTGCTACAAAATTACAAAGCAAGTGCTTAAACAAAATTAAAATCACTTTAACCGTTACAGCAGTAAAAAGATCTTACATGGAATCTTGTGTAAATCTCTTCCGGCTTGTTCCTTTCGTGAAAAAGTGATATCTGCACGTTGTCCAAACGCTTGCGTTAATACATTGAACTGAATATATATTTCAGGCAACAAACATTTAAACTCAATATCAAATGTTATTTTCTGTCTTTTTAATTCTGATTATTTTATTCTCCTCTCTCCTTAATAGTAATTTTTCTTATTCTCTAACACTCAGTAATTACTTGCGTACTACACGATTTATTGCCTTGCTTGGGCTGAAATGATTAAAAAGAAAAAAAAATATGTTTATTTTCAAGCCAACATACAGAAAGTTAAGAAACAAATTCTCATCAGTAATACAAAGTCCTGCAGTATATAATGAAATATAGATCTATTAATTCATCGAGAAACAGTTTTCAGTATGTGATCTTTCAAGCATTCAACTCCGAATAACTATGAACTTTCGGTTAATCAAAGCCGAATGACTCCTCTTAATATACACGGTTCAATTGATATACACGGTTCAAAGTTACTGAGATTGTTATATTAGTGATTGTTAGTACTCACTATTGAATCATAGCTAAACGTTGGTAATCGAGGAAGAAATGTAATTTAGAGAATAATACTTAAATTAAAAAGAGGATTACTTTTATGAAGCAGCGTAGACAAGATTCATAAGACTTTTGTCGAAGGTCAGCTAAGAGAAAAGCAACCTTGATTTCCTTACTTTAGATAAGACAAAGGAAACCCACTCTTCGATTATTCCCAAGAATCGTGGCAATTCTCAAATATTATGAAAATAAGAGGTGTAAGGCAATGGTACTGTATGCCATGAAGTAACATTTCAACTCATCTTAAAACATAATCAAATGAAATTATTTCATAAAATTAATATCTGGTTAAGCTAACATTTTCCTTTATTGAGCTATATATAAATTAGGATATTGACGCGTTTAATTCTGTTTTTTTTTTTTTATCATTTCACCCCGGGCAAGGCGTAAATGCCACTGATGTGCGTGGGGCTACATAATTGAAAGAAAATTAATTAGACGAGGGAGAAGAGGATAACAAACAAATTAGGAAGAAGCAATAGAAAGATGAAAACGCAGGTGTGATGACAGTTGCAAGGGGGAGAGAAAGGGAAGGATATACGGGATAGGGGAAGGGCTAGAGTAAAGTGGTTAGTAAATGAGTATTGAAAGCAAGAATATGGGAGCGAGTTCCACAGGCGGGAAATGCGAGAGAAGAAGCTGCGGGAGTAGAATTGTCATCTGCATTTGGCTAACCTAACTGTGAATGTGTGGTTTGTTGGTTCAAATAAGCTAGATATTTTTTGCAAAGAATACTTTATCCATCATCTGTCAAAGATGACATGTTTACTTGCACTTAATTTGAAAAAAACAAATCGCAGAAAAAACACTTACTCAAAGATGTGACGTGAAAAAGAAATGATTGGTTCATTTAAATTGACTTTATCGCCAGCGGTGTCTCGATGGGTCCATCTTTCTGCTGTTTTTCGTTTGAGTTAGAACTTAAAATGCAAGGATGAGCTTCAGGAATTAAAAACAACTTAATAAACCTCATATTTGCAGCTTAATTAGTATTTCTTCTGAGGGAAAAAGGACTCTTTGTAGATGTTAATGTGATTAAGTAGCGCTCGGTTTGGCAGTTAGCCTAAAATAATTTAAAAACATTTTTTCACTAGATTTCTCATATAAGGTAATTGCTTTGTCAAGATAAAAGATGCAAACTCCTGTTTCCAAGGTAAACAATGTAAATGTAACCTCCAGCGTGTTTTTAAAGAAAGCTTAAGAAAAAAAATAGAGGTGGAAAGAGCGAATAAGCATAACTAAAAAATAGTACAGAAAGATGAAAAGGCAAAGTTTTTATTATAAATTTAATATTGCTGTTATACTGTATAGTATTTTGGTTGAAAAAAAAAGTTAATTCATTCAAATGTGCATCTATATTTGAGAATAAATTATCAATTTTGTCAAATACTCAGACAAAAATGATACAAGAAAAAAGTATTAAATAGGGTGTGTCAAAAATACTTTCGAGAAATACTTCCTAAATAATATGGCTAATGGCTAAAACTATGGCCGAAATAACTCGAAAAGAGAAAAACTTAGGACAACTCTGATATAATTTGTGATCTGAAATTAAAATCTCAAAATAATGCATGACAAATTATATGAATAATTAATGAAAATGTTTTGTCATTTTTAATGAAACCAGCATGAAAGAGTGATTGTTACCCAAATGAAATATATATATACTGTGATGTGAGATAAAAATCATTTAAAGAAAATTCAATACGAACAAAACATCACTAAAAACAAAGAACTACAGAAAGAACATATCACTCTCTCTCTCAAAATATATGTGAGACTAGAAAATATAACCTCGCTATCAAAACTAAAAGAAATAGTAAAAACAGTACCACAATACATCATGAATATTAAAAACTACGAATTATGTGTAGAATATAAGCTCTCATTTCTTATGCTTCTGTGTCCCTTGTCCCTTCAGGACGTAGGCGATCACGACTTTCACGTCTCCTATCCTTGGTGGCTTTAAACCCACTTTCTCCTGTTACACCACGGAACCACCGTTCTGTCATCCACCTGCTAAGGCTCTTCAAGTATGTTATCCGCTGCTTTCCTCTGTCTTTTTTCCTCTATCTGGCCTGTTAATATCAGGTTCTCTAAGCCCTCATTTTTTATTGCCTGTTCCAGGAATTTTAGCTGTCTTTTCCTGATGGTCAGTGTTAATTTCCTTTTTGTTTCAATCATTGCAAAAACCTCATCATTGCTCACATGCTTGATTCATGATATCCTTCTGTATAACCACATTTCAGCTGGTTTAAGTCTTTCCTATATCTTTGATGCTATGAACCAACATTCACTGCCAAATGAGGACCTTGCATCTCATAGTAATACAGTACTCTTTTCTAGCCAAATTTCCCTGTCTCTTAAAACTCTACTCAGCTTCTGGAACACATAATTTAGCGTGCCAATTCCTTTCGGATCACTCTGTTGCAAATTCCGCCTCTGTTAGAACAATTTCCAGGTATATAAAATTTTCTACGTGCTTGATTTTAGCATCCTCCACCTACATTTGGCATTTGGGCTGATCTTTTTGCTGATGAATATGCATTCGGTTTCCTTGTAGATTGTTTGTAGTCTTTTCTTGTCACTCTCTTCAGCTACCTTCTGTAAAGGTCTTATAGTTTCTTTTCCGTGTCTGCTATCAGCACTGTATCATTTGCATGATTTGTTGTTTAAATTGTGGCCTCCTATGACGAATCCTGACATAACATCTGGGGCCCTAAGAATAGTCTCGCTGTACAAGTTGTATAGATCGGGTGAGAAAACACATCCTTGATTTACGCCCCTTCTATCTTTATATATCTGCTGAATTCGTTACATGTACCCGTGCAGGTGGTTTGATGAGATTAGAGATTTCTCAAATATGTCGAGGCTGCTGAGCTTCTCAATGAATTTTTTATGGCTTATTTTATCGAACGCCTTTGCATAATTTTTAAAATGTAAGTACAAGTCCTTCATTTGTATTACCCTTTCGTAGAGCAACCTAATCATAAATATGGTTTTCCTTGTTCCAGTGTCTTTGACGATCCTGCACTGTTCTTGTTTTTCTCTGGCCTGATTCTGTATATCACTTTATTCATCAAAATTCGGGCGATTAATTTAGTAATGCGACTCAATAAACTGATTTTTCCTTGGAATTCACATTCTGTAATTTTCTCTATGCCGAATTCTTCCAGGGCTGTAAGCAGCTCTATTACAATGTTGTCTGGTCCAGCTGCTTTGTTTCTATTCAGGTTAGACATTGCAGCTTCCACTTCTGATTTTGTCAGTTAAAAAAAATAATTAAAAGAAGCAAGATATTTGGAAAGTATAGGCACGCGATAAAGTATCTGCTTTGCTACATAAATTATAAAAATAGCTCAGAAACAAATAAAATAAAATATTAGTATACAAAGACAGAAACACGACAAAAAACTTGAAAATAATATAACTGCATCTAAACTAAAAAACACTCACATAATTTCAACATACACAAATATAAAAAAAGAATATAAACACCTAAACATGACCGTAGATAAGGAACACATAAACGGTAAAACGCAACAAGGTAAGAAAAATGATTTAACCAATCAAAGAGATCAACAAATAATCGGAAAAAAAAACAAAAAACAAACAAAAAGCTATTAAGTAAACAAATATTCATTACAAAACAATTAAACGGACCCACGCGCACCTTTTTATCTTAGTAGATGCATTTTAGTATAAAAGCGATAAATAATGTATTACAATACTGAAATCCCACACCTGCATAATAAAAATAAAGAATAGCAACCAATCGCAAGCGGGGCCCTTCCTAGACAATATCAAATTACACCAGGCTCCTTATAAATAAGAAACTTTAATAAGATTAAATAACAAAAGAAAAAAAAGGATATCCCGTTGAGTGAAAATCTCATAACTTTGTCCTCACGAAACTTTGAAGTTAGCGGGAATCTGTTTAGTTAAATAGATTAAGTCCACACCAATATCAATCTCTTTGCGATAATCAAAACTTGCTTTCCAAAATGACTTTTATTAGAAAAATCATTAACAAATCAGCAATGTTGCTGAAAAAAATCTATCAAAACTCAACACTATGTATAAAAATGTAGTAAATCACATATACATTTCGTGTTCCTCTCACTAAATCAAGAGCAAAGTCTAAATAATTATTTGCAAAAACCAATACTAATATTTTCCGTCAACCCTACTTTTTAATCATTTAATCTAAAGAAGATTTATGTTGCTGTATTGCCACCTAGACTAGATCACATTTGTCATTCGTGTACATTTGTGTTAATCTGTCATATAATTCTCATTTAAATCATTCGTAAGGAACAATTTTTTGAGAAGATGAGATAGCTTCACTTAGATATATCTGTAGCTGCTAAAAATATATAGGATTTTCTACTCTAGCATATTTTCTTTTTAATCGTAATGATTCTGTTGGCCAGCCAGTATGATAACATGGGGATTTAAATCCATCCTGATACACGATAAGATTTTAGTTAGCAATGCAATAATCCTCACTCATACACAGAGTAAAGAGAACCTTCAGATATTGGTGGCCATCTACATTAAATCCAAACAACGCACACTTATTAAAATCACGTGTAAATCTGGTCATAACACGTTACATTACATTTAAATGCATGGTTCTTTTAATATTTTGAGCTCTCACGCGGTGTGACGTCATAGAATTGCATTAAAAATTTACGAACTGCGTTTGCTAATTTTGGTAACTGCTATCATTGCTTAGAAAAATTTTATGTCAGTACAAGATAAAATTTTCTTTGATGGTGGATGGCTTTATGTCAACGTTATTGTAACTTCTCTGAAGTTTGCACATGTGAGCCGAAAGCTTAGGACCAACTTAATAAAAATATCCAATTGTTTGAGAACTTTTATTTTCACCTGAAATTAAAGCCAATATACGATAATTATAACGGCTCATGATTAAACATACCATTATATGTTTAGAAATATATATATATATATATATATATATATATATATATATATATATGTGTGTGTGTGTGTGTTTTTTCTGTGTGTTTGTGTACACGCACATGTACACAAACACACAGAAAACACACACACGCGCGCGCGCACACACACACACACACATATATATATATATATATATATATATATATGCTCCTATGGATAAATTTAAGCATCTTGTATATTTAATTTTGCATTGCCCTTTGTTTTGATTTTGTCGTGTCGATAGTATAGAAATGTCAGTAAGGAAGTTTGTGTGAGAAAGGCAAAACACTTCTCCAAACATTTGAAAAAGATATGCTGTTATTTTTGACATTCGCGGCAGAACCTCAAGTGAGAATATTTTTGAATATTTGTGTGACAATATGAGGAGACTGAAGAGCATGCGCACGGTGTTGGATGATTCTATTGAAGATTAAGTAGGTGTTTATTGGGATCACTAGTGTTAACGACAGTATACCTCCATTCATCTTTAATGAAGGTTGCAGTCAAGACGTTGGCTTAAAAAAGTGCCGTGAATTCTTTTTTCTGCCTTAGTTCAACAGGCTGTTTACTGGAAGGGAGTATGTCCAGAAACAGGATTCTACAGTATTCCAGGAGAAACAAAGCATAGCAGTCAAACAATATCTGCGATTAAATCACACCTAAAATCTAGCCAGGTAACCCTCAAGACACCTACTTCCTTGATTATTATGTATTTCAAAATATTTGTGTGCAATACTCTTAAATATATCTATTAAAAATGATGTCAGTGTTATTTTCACTTTTGTGTAATTTAGACAATTCATCAATTGCACTATATATATATATATATATATATATATATATATATATATATATATATATAAGAAAAATTAAGACAGACACGTTATTTCCTAGTGAATTGGAAATATAGGCCTATTTCAGGCAAAACCATCGTCAGCTTCCGTCTTTATTTAACAAATGATTTTACACGAATCAGCATCCATACTTACATACATACGTATATATATATATATATACATATGCTAACCATCAATTAAAGATACACCCTACTAACCATATATATATATATATATATCATACCCGATTTTGAAAATATCAAAGAAATATTAAATATAAATCTTGATTTGAAATATTTACACACAAAAATCTGTACTTAGAGTTAATATTAATAGGAACTGAAAAACATATTAATTAAGTATGAAAATCAAGTACTGAAAATTTAATTAAATTGTAATTAAAATGGTGCCATTTCCGCTAGGTACTATATACCCATGGTTAGTGTTCTCGGGTTAAAAATAACTACTTTCGCTTTTATAAAAAAGAAATAAGGGAAAATAGCTATATATGGATTTCCAAGAATAATTCTCAAAGGAGCTGTGTATTGCCATAATTTCGAAATTTTAAATTCAACCAGGAAACGAAATATGAAACAAAAAATAAATTCTATAATCTGATCTTCGGTTAATATTATGCTTGGATAGTCAATCTAGCTACAAGTCATATTGGTAGAATATTAATCTGATATACACTTTGGCAAATATTCGTTTATTTTCTTCCGCTGGTATTCCTTTCAACAGTTTGTTTTGGATATTCGCGGGAGAAGAATTAAATTGACCCATAAATGTCCTGAACATGTGATCATGTAATGCATTCATTTATTTCTGCTTCGTATCATTTTCATTCATCTGCATTTCAGTTGACCAACAGTTGAATCATGTTAAAATTTATTTCCTTCTGGCGTAATTTGATAAGATTAGACCTGATTTTTATTATTCTGAATGCTACATGTGAAAGAGTTTCCGGTGGAAAGTCTAATTAAAATTCAAAGAGTTGGTGAACGCATTTCATCTTCAAATTCCGTTCTGTCCATATCGCGTAGAAATTCAAATAAGATATTGGAAAAAATACAGTTCAAATACATATTTGAGAGAGTTATGTGTACTTACAATATATAAGAAAATATCAGTTAAATGATTAAAAAATCACCTCGGGATTTTTACGACTACATAATACACGTAGAGACCCAACACTGCTCTATCGTTAGATATTTGAGTTTAAAAATTTTTAACAAAACATTGGAGCAATATTTATGATTATGAATATCTTCTATTTTTGAAAATCTGTATAAATAGAAATATTTAAAATTGGAAATGATTTTCATTTCATTGAATAAAACGTTAAATACAAGAGAGCGTTATTGCCTTCATTAGCTGATGTTTCTCTCTTTTTCTCATTTATATATTACTATTTATATAACTCTCTATAGCTGTAATCCTCTTTTTTACTATATCCACTCCTCTATGACACCTCTCTCTCTCTCTCTCTCTCTCTCTCTCTCTCTCTCTCTCTCTGTGCATATATATATATATATACAGTTAGGTGCCGTAAGTGAAACAGACATGAAGAGACATGGCTGACTGTGCAGAAGATTTTCCCGCAATTGATTGGCATCATATTCTGATGTAGACTGGTTGCCAACCAAAACTGTATTCTCCAATCAATTCTGCTATTTAACTCATAGTTGAGGGGAGAAAAGTCGGATTAATAAATTTCTCAATCGTAATTTGAACGTAACTTATTCAACCTCGGTTCTGGGATTTCTACTCCCGGGTCGATATCCCCTTCACTATATATATATATATATATATATATATATATATATATATATATATATATATATATATATATCATGAAGGGGATATGAATGGAAACCGTTTAGGTCATATGTTTATTAAAAATATGTATACCCATCAGATATTGCTGCTAGCCACGTAGGACTCATGTCAACTGATTGCATCAAGAACTCTTATCGTATGGTGATTATCTAAGTACAGATCATATGTGGCAAAAAGACTAAAATATGGGGCACTCAGTGAGGATTGAACTCAGAACGTAATTGTAATAATTCGAGCGAGACAAGCTTACTCGCCAAGCTTACTCGCCAATACACCACTCCGAGATGTACAATTCTAATTCTTCATGTGGTATGTAATATATTACTTTTTGTATTCGCCTTTCTAGTTCTTTCAGTTTTGTTATAATAGACATGCTCATTTAACCATCACCAAAGGCAAAAGTCACAACGTATGAACTTAGCATTCCTGGCTAAAAAATCACACATAAAACACAATTCAATTTCAGTCAACGTCTATATACATGCTAAGCCATATATATATATATATATATATATATATATATATATATTCGCAGAGAGTACTGTGACTAAGTTACGCACAGCATAGCATAGTCGCAATATAAACCATAGGTGTTGAACAAACACAAAATGTCACTGAGCTGGCGTCTGCGACAGTAAATACCTAGCCACTCTAATAGACGGACCCCTCGGATGGATGAACTGTCTACAGTTGTCGTATACATTATGCAAAAATGGAAATTAACACTGACATCTCATTTTAACATATAATTAGCCAAATTACGCAGATATACCTAGAAATATTAAAGCATACGTTCATCGAACTTTGACTTCAAACACGGCCTCGAAAGACTTCGGGATTTTCTGATTCTCTTGCGGACGGTTTCCTTGTTTATTTTGGCGACTGCTGCCTTAATGCTTGCTTTCAATTGGAGTAGATAGATCTATCTATCGCCCATCACACTCCACCTACGTCTATTGAACAGGTTAAGAGGCTCATCACTTGTTCCCTGTTTAGGATGCGGTTTCCGGCTTTCTCTTTTAAAAAAATTTAAAAAATATTTGGTTTTAAATGCAGTTTTGTCGGTCTCTCGCTCAACTATGCTCCAAATAATACCGAAAGCGGTTGCAGTCTCGAGTCATTTGTAAGACTTTATGTCGGCGGAGAAATTGTTTGACGGCCTTGATAGTTTTATCCTGTTTAATTGGCATGTTTCAGAGTCTTGTTGATAGACATAGGGTCTTCTAGTAACCACTCACTCGACCTAGGGCAACAATACCTCCTCAAGGTATTTGATGTAAGTCTCCGAGTCTCAGTCAAGTGCAGTCGAGAAAATGATAAACAAAGAACGCGCATTCACAAATTCTTCTACTTCAAATATTTTATGGATAGCTATTATGTGGGAATAGACACTATAATTTAGAACAATTCGAAACAAGACTATTTGCGGTGTGCTCATCCCAACGACTTAATATCGAAAATGTATTCTTCGGAAGCATTTGAAATTTCGCCGCCCTTTTTAGGGAAAAACACTGAGTGTTCTTTTGACTGCTGGAACATAATTCTGTAAAGGTGGAGCACAATTTTTACCATAAGATAACCTTTTATTCATGTGTTACTAAATGAATGTTAATTGTTATACCCGTCTAGCACCTGCTATCATGATCCATTCAAATATCAATAATTTCTGTCGCCTTGATATGAGAAAACTTGACCGTCTCACTAATCAGATTACAGAACCAAATTGATATATTTTTTACCAATGTTATGTCAAATTGGGGTACCGCTAATTTAAGCAGCATTTGTATACTGACAATTTGTGACTTTTGGAACATCAGTGTAAATATGCATGGATGTAAGCATATATTTATATACATTTGTTCGAATCTTTATAATAAACACACACACACGCACACACACACTCACACACATATATATATATATAGGCAAATTTTTACATTCATAGATATATATATATATATATATATATATATATTTACATTCATATATATATATATACATTTTTGCCTTTGTATATTTGCATATATATTGCTATATAATACACACACACACACACACACACATATATATATATAAATATTTATATATGCATATATACACATATATACTTCAATATATATATATATATATATATATATATATATATATATACTGACAACCAAGAATATCTTCATTTTAAGTTACCTAAAATCCATCCAAAAAGTTGCCTAAAGCCCTCCTTTATTCCCTAAAACGTATGATTTGCATTATAATGGCCAACAAACGCATCCAAAAAACCATCTTAAAAGAGCTACATAAAACTTTTAAAAAATACGTGGTCACCCCTAAAACACTTACAAACAAAGGTTTTGAAGTGGTAGAAAAAAAACAACTCTAGACGAACTCCGAAACCGAAAGAAAGACAAAATCGAGCAGACTCTAGCATATGTCTCAATATACAACAAGAACGACTCAGAATTATTCACAGAAATTAAAAAAATATAGACCTACTAAATAAAAATGATAGAATGAAAAACATATTAAAACAACCAAGATAATTAAGAGAAAACGCTAATCAAAATACTTAAAACACATATTAATCTTATCCAAACTTTAAAGTAGGTTAAAAATGTAAAAATAAAAGTGTGGGTTTTGTTATATTATTATCGAAGGAAACACCTACACTTTCAAATGAAATTCTACAGAACAGGTATAATTTGCCAGTAGCTTCGTACGGATTGTTTCTATTCAAATGGGTACTTAGTTTTATGCATTCATCAAATCCAATGAATAAAATTTATGCTTAGAGATTTCCAAAGCCAACTTCATCTATTAAGAGTTTTATTATAATCCACAGCGATAACTGCAACAATTACAATTTTTGCTTCCCAAGGAGAAATGTTTTCCTCAATTATTCCATTTCTTAGCATTTTATTAAACTCACTGTAATAAAAAGATTATCGGCAGTTATAAATTTCCTAAAATTCGTAGTATTATATTTGCAGTGCAATAGAAATTCGAAAATAATAGAGGTACGAATAACATTGTGGATGGTAGATACCTCAGAATCGATGTTTTTTTGTTTTTTTTTATCGCCAAATGAGTAAGTTACACTAGAATTTTGGGTCATGTTATCTTGCTCGAGAATCACTACAAAGACTAGGAAGAACACAAAATGTAACCCTTCACCAACTAAATTTAAATTAAAGGTTCACTGCTCTTTCATTGATACGTTAAAAAATGACGAAGCTACAGGCACATTCCCAACTGCATGTTTTATTTTATCTGTTTTTATATATATATATATATATATATATATATATATATATATATATATATATATCTGAGTGAATACAGAACGAAGAATTCTTACAACGTCCAAAACATTAATTTAAAATACTGCTCGATATATAATATATAGAGTTGTTGATATTTATTATAAATTATATTTTAGAGCATATACATAATTATTCTATATATATTCGTGACGAACGTACGTTGGTTTCGACATTGAAAATTCAATGTCTCATCAGGTTGTGTTTAAAGTACTGGAAATCCTTTTTCTTTATATTTAGTTAGTTTTGTTCGAGGTGTTGGTGGTTGTTAGTGATAGGGAAGTCTGTAACCGTTGGAATTCTTGGAGAGGTTGTTTATAAAGTGGTTGATTCATGAGTCCCTGACCCCTAGACAGTTGAAAATTTTAATTATCTAGTGACCAGACTATATCTTTATGGATTTCTTAGAAGAGCCGAAGTAGTTGGCGTGGATACCTTTATTATTTTTATTTAAGCAGATTCTTTACAATTAATGTATGTTTGCATATTTAATCTTAACCGTTTTTATATTAGGTTTTAATTTTAAATTTCTATTCTTATATCTAGTCAATATGTGATTCATCTAATTATGGTTATGTTCATTAACCTTACTCTAACTATGGTTATGGTTATTAACCTTACTCTCTCTCTCCCCCTCTCCCTCCCTCTCTCTCTCTCACTTTCTATCGCTCTCTCTCTCTATATATATATATATACATATATATATATATATAATTTGCAAATTAACATTGCATAAATACATTTCTTTCATAAAAAAAAAACTCTACAGTTTAAACCAACACTAATTGGAGTCGGTATAATTATATCATTCCCAAGCTTATACAGAAAAATGAAAGTAACGAACCTGACTAAACTTTAAACATCATTCATTCCGAAACACTATTCATTACACCATTCCTATATTCTGAAAATATACGAAGCATTAAGTGATATTTAATAGTTCCATAATAAACAACTGTACTTGATACTAAAACCCAATATATTATGTTTTCCATCACAAGTTAAAAGAAAATTACTTATAAATTACTCAGAACGCCTATTTTTCTTTTAGGTTTTTAAACTTTAATAATACACCCATTAACGAAGCATTAAAATAGATTTGAAACAAATTAATGTGATTCAACATTTTTTAAGATGATTCAAATTTCAATTTCGTGGTTTTATATCATACTCATTGCCCTTAGGGAAATATAGTCAAAGTTTTATGGAAAATAGTATAGGTATTTTTATATTCTCTGAGATAAAATGTAAATGTCTATCAAATAGTGATGACTACAAATGCCGTAGATTAATTTTAGAATATAACAACAATTATTTTTTCTCTTAGACGTATTATTCATCATTTTTCCCAATATTTGTTTATCTGTAAAAGCAAAAATCACTTTACAAATCGAAATTATATACAAAGATTTGAGTAATAAAAACAACTGAATTTATCAATTTCTCCTTTTCTCAGTCGATATTCATTTTTTACTCGTTAATTTCATTGATCCATTTACGAAAACAATTTAAATCTATCATTTCATTTCAATTGTCTGTTACATTGATGAAAACTTTGACAAAATATCAATTTTCAAAACCATTTATCTACGAAATTTGGCCATATGTTACATTTCATGAATCGTCGTCTATGTTTACTAAGTGGCCTTGTGCCATATGTAATCTAGCCGCTTTCTACACATTAGAACGCATCAGAAAGTTGCACAAAATCTAAAAGATATCGTTTGTATAAATAAGTGTAAATTTATTTAACGAAAAGAATGACTTCATTTGTCTTGATTTGAAGTAATACACATTTGCATAAGGTTTTCGTTTTCTTTTAATGTGGATTCAAGAGTTCACGTTCACTCAAGATAAGACGAAATGCATTTGTGAAGAAAATGCAAAATGATACCGTTATAATGTTTGAAGTCTGTGTTAAGAAAGTTGCTGTGGAGTGTGTACAATTGTGAAAAGTGAAATACGTTGGTCCTGAGTGTGAAATAAAATCTGATATGAGGTGTATTGTTCCTCTTCCTATTTCGTTGCCAACAAATAAATCGGAAAAAGGAGAAATCAATTAATACGGTGTAAAACAAAATAGTTTTAAAGTGTGTGAAAAAGACATTTCACCTGTGCTTAGCTTTAGTTAGATGATTAGTAACTTCCTGTAATTATCTTTCTTTCTCCGTTGTCAGTAAATAAGGAATGAAGAGAATAAATGAATTTAGCGCAAAAAAGAAGAGAATAGAATCAGAAAATGAAGGCCGGTCGGCTTGACGTCCGGTCAGACGAATAGTGGCTCTCTGAAGAGTAAAAACAATGTTACGCGTATTTATACGATTTTAAAAAAATAGGTTCGGCTTAACATTTAAGATTTTTTCTTTGTTCTTAATTGACCAATGAGTAAGATGTTATATCAATTTTCTTTTCGTCGACGTCAGTACATAGTAAAATTTATCGAACCAACAGTTTTATGAAAGGAACTTTTTTATTGGTGAATATAGAAATGTATGTTATTTATTGACTCATGAAAAAGTGTAGGTGTGTATAAAATCGAATTGTATATGCAATTACATTTTTCGGAATCCGACAAAACCAAACTAAATATTTAATATAATAAAAAGGACAATTAACAATTGCCCGAATGTTAATATAAAATATGATATCTCATCATCCGAGAAATCCAGAAAAAATAGCTTAATATTTATACTAAATATGCGTCCGATTGCTTAGACAGCGAGCTATCCAACTATAACACGTGGGAACAAATTCCTGCATCGTCACTTTGTCAATGAGGTAGTTACATGGTAACATCGAACTGGGAAATGTTGCTAAAATACATTACGGTTTTTACCCATGTCTTGTGAATTAAATTGTTCAGATGAAACTGTACTGAAGCCATCAATCGTATAGCTAGCACGAAATCTCGTCATTTTGAGAGAATGTTTGATCTGATTGATCTAGTTCAGCTGTTGCTCTATTCAGTTTGTTATCTTATTCTCTGAGAAATTATAAATTAGGTTCACTCATAATAGTTTTAATATAAATCAAAGTTTGTCTTAGTGGGTGTTGAACAAACGTAAATTTTGTTTGAATAAGATTCTGCAGCAGAGGTTAAAGTGTCACCTTTGCAAACACCCAATAGCCCAGCCATATATACTGCATATTTACAATTGTCTTTATATTGGATAAGTAATTTTTATTTATTTGGCATGTTGAAATATATCTAACAGACCCAAATTCAAATTCATATTCATTTAAATTTTTTAAGCTCTCAGTGATAAATATATTATTATCTATTTATCTATAATGAGTGCTTTGTAAATATAGGATATATTGAAGGCAAGAGGTATAAGAAAAAATAATGTATACATACCTTAAAAGATTTTGCTAATAGTTGCTTAAACAAGTATTATAAGACATAGCAAAAATTTACGAAATTATGGAGAGTCATGATCCTCCACGTACCGTAAGGACTCGATAAACATAATTATGGCTCTACTAGAATAAGATTTTGCCGTATTGAGCATTTGAATAACAACAGATATTGATGTTACATTATGTTTAGCCACTAAGGTAAATAGAATATTTATAACCTCAGAGCAGTTTTTAATTTTTCATAAAGAAATAAAAGTACGACAAACGCCGACAGATGACTTTTACAGTCTTCTTGAATAATTTTTCCATGAAAAATCAGTAAAGACTGGAATAATTGATATTCCAAATGTTCAATATCTGTGGAATATGGCGGATGACTAAACACTTCCATTCTAGACTTAATTTGTTATTAAGGAATCATGGTGTCTAGCATTATTCTGATAGAACATTACGCCATTTAGGTTAACTAATTCTAGTCGATTTTGGTTGTTTAGTATTTTTTATAATGCCTTCTCTCCACATTTTTTCCTTTTAATATGCGTGACATTTTCAGAAGGATACTGGAGTAGTATTACCATACATTTGCCAGTGTTTTTAGCGGAATCTCGGTGAACAAGTTTACCCTAATATTTAACTCATAGTTGAAGGGGCTCAAACGATGGAATCATTCATTATCGGACGAAACCTTGAATTTGAAATCGAGTTGTGGGCTCTATTTTTATCAAACTGAAAATTATTCTGTTTCGTGCATATTTCATTTTTGATGTTGATTCGTTAAATGGGAAGCCGTTCGTTTTCCCATAATTTATTTGTTCAAAAGGAGTTTATAGTCAGCGCTTTCCTTCCAACTTCGGCAAACATACGATTTTGTTTAATTATTTAAACCAAAGAAAGGCAATAATGCCACTAAGACACTGAAATCTACTCTCCGTAAAATGAAATGAGACGACTAAATTGAGGGGAAAATACAATAAACAGTATGTTCAAGTAAAGAAAATATGACGATTGACCTTTTGAAAGTTTTAGGTTGCAGAGAAACAAAAACGCGGAAGAGAGTTCCATGCGTGAAAATAAAAAAAAAATATTAAAATAGAACTCACGGGTACATTTTATTACTATGACAATAAAACGATTAGTACCTCGTTACTAGTCTAGTATTACCTATTCATTTGGGACCATTTGCCAATCTGTTATTACACGTAAATTCATTCGTTCGAGATGCGAAGCAGGAATTTTCATGATAATATTTATAGGAAACACAGAGGAAAAGCATTTGTACAAAGTGGCAAATTGACTGATGTGGAGATTTCATGCCAAGATTGATAAAATTACAGACATTTCTTTAGATTTTATCGAGAATCTCGATATATAAAGCAAAAACACTACACCAGATATGGCCATAGTATTCAATGCTAGGGCAAATGATAGATGTATAATTAGGAAAAATAAAATCTTGACTTGAAAGAATAACTGGCACAACACACTAAACCAACTCTCCTAGCATCAGTAATTCAATACAAACACTCAACTACATATCAGTAGAAAACGTGATTGCAGAATATTGCAATTATCTGCTCTAAATGTGTTTAGCATTTGTCATACTGAAGAAGGGCAAACAAAAATGCAAAATGTTATATACTTTGAATGAAGTCTTAACCTAAATTTTAACAGTTTTTCTTTTCCTTCGCGATAATCATGGCTGTTTTAATCACTTAATCACTTAACACATTTTTAAAATGAAGTCTGTTATTTTTATTATTGAATGTTAAATTGAGAATCGTTCTTTTACGATTGTATTTTCGTAAATAAGTGTGACACGCTTAATCATTTATAGCAGTGTTTTCATTAACATATTTGACATATTCATTTATTTACGGCAGTGTTGTCATAAATAATTTGACGTTCCTTCATTTATGGCAAAGAATTCATAAATATATTTATACAATCATTTACGGCAGTGTTTTCATAACCACTTTTATTTGGTTTATAAAACCTTAAAGCGAACTGTTCTCATTTTTCTTAGATTAACAAAAATATCATATACTTAAAATGTAACTGATATTCTTCTTCATCAGTATTTGAAAAAGTTAACACCAATGTTTCCATGAAAATTAAAAAAAGGTGATATGATATCTATCAGTATACAATTGAAATAGATGCTTTAGGTGTTTCTCATATACAACCGAGCAAATCATTCGCCATTTATCGTCGAGGAAAGTGAGAGATATTTAATTAAAATGATATTGAAAATGTTTCATACAAAATATATTCAAATTGCGCAAATTTTACAACGCGTCATACATCTAAAAGAACATGCGAATTATTCATTATATGAAATCATTTTCTAGCTAACATTTCAATAAAATCCAACTACTATACCTTTCCATTGGTCTATATACGTAATATATTCGTTTACTACTGAAACGATCAAGACATTTTACAGCTTCCGATATTCTATTTGATCAATTCATACACTTATATAACCTGAGGCGAACAGTCCTAGAATTTGTATTAGACTAAGTTGCTGTTAATCACCAGTCAGTCGTCTGAGGAGGTACTACTTGTAATTTTTGATTCGAATGAAGCCTTTCGAAGTAAAAGAATTAAAATTTGAAAAAGAAATAAATCCGATGCACGAAAGAGGTTTACATATATTTATATAAATAACAATAGAGTTATCAAAAGATGACACAATTATTTTTAAGCGTATACATACATTTAAAAAAGGAAACAAGCAACTTAAACAAGCATTTCGTACTTTGCTGTAGCGCATGCATGTCCACGAAACTGTTTGAAAGTAATTAAACTTGTGTGCTGGTGGCAATACATATTACATGTTCACGGACCTCGTACTTGGTGCAAAATGAGAGCAAGTGTTTAGGCGTCTTCCTTATTTAATCTTGAATAGAACGTCACTAGGTTAACCTATATTGTCTGCTAGTGGGTTAACTCTCACAACCAACCTTTTTTTTGTTGTAGTCATCAACACAGAGCACAGAAGAAAGAGACCGGAAATAGAAAAGTAACACTGCCATTTATTCAGACAATGGAACAAGCAACACGATATTTATGCTCAGAATGTTACCAAAAAGAGCAATACAAACGCAGAAAGACGTTTACCTTTATTTCCAAATTTAATTCAAAGGTGGTCGATAATGTAAACAACAAAGATTTATTTAAACTGCTCAGCTGCCTTGATATATTTGGGTAATATACTAAAACATCAAAAACCTATATTGGCGGCAAGCTATTCCCATGTTGATAGAAACTGAGTTCAACATATGCATAAAATATAAAGGCCTGTATCTGTCTTCTCATCAGAAAACGCTATACAACAAGGGGATTCTTAGAGAACTGTAAGTTCTAACACAGTTCATTACTGTCGGCTGCAATCTTAACGTAATGTATGTATATGCTGCTGTGTTGATAGCAGATACAAAAAAGTAAGCTGCAAAAACTCCTACAAGCGGTATTAAAGAAACGCAAGAAGAACCGAATATACATCAACTATAATCTTCGAAGATGAAGGAAAAACTTGAAGCAGCTGAGATGTCGTTCTACAGAAGGATGCTGCAAATATCATGAACCGAGCTTGTGAGCAATGACGAGGTTGTGGAACGAATGAAAACGAAAAGAAAAATAATACTGAGCATCAGGACGAGACAACTAATGTTCCTGAGACGTGCAATGAAGAAAGACGGCTTGTAGAACCTGATACAAACAGGCCAGATAGAGGAAGAAAGAGACGGGGAAAATAGCGGATAACATATTTGAAGGACCTAACCAGGTGGATGGCAGAACGTGGGTTGCATGGTGCAACAGGAGAAAGTGTGCTAAGAGCCACCAGAGAGAAAGGGGAATGTGGAAATCCATGATCGCCTATATCCTGAAAGGAGATGCCACATAAAAGAAGAAGAAAAAATAATGCATCGTTGTTAGAGAAATCAACATATCACGAAATACAAATAGAGGATACTAAAATATAATAAGTGTTTTTTTTTTGTTTTGTTTAATGGTCTATCAAAGTCAAAATGGTTATATATATGTAGCATTATTTTTAAAAAAAAGTTTTTGGGACACGAGGTTATATTGAGTTAAATTTAAATTTGGATTTACGGTAACTTGATTTTGTAGTTTTACTATGCTGGAGGATTATAATAAGGAAGGTTTATATAGAGGTAGTATTCAATTGGAAGTTTGTATTTAAGACAATTGCAAATCATGCATTTTGTTTTACTTGATATATATGTAATATGTTTGTTGTTAATTTTTTTAATAGAGGCCAATTTTCTTAAGTTATGATTGTCTGAATTGAGGGTTGAATCTTTCTCCAAATAAATCTTTAATGATTAATTCTTTGTATAAACTATTTCTTGTAGGTGCAAAATCAATGCATTTGGTTAGAAGATGTTTAATTGTGAGTGTGGTTTGACATGGTATAAAATTGGGTTGATTTATCTTCTCTGCGTCGTTCTAATTTTAGTATATGTACTGCCGACGCGAGTACCCAAAATATAATAAGTTCGAAAATGAAATATCTGGGATGTGTTTTAAGAGAGGATGGAAAATGCTACTCTGGAATCCGAATGTCCGAAGGCGTACTGCTATAGCCGAGGAAGCATTCCAAAAGCTAAGTAGTCTGCCAAGAAATAGGAAGATTCACTAGTAACAATGAGAAAATTAATAAATTGATATGCGATATATATCCTCCTGTCTAACGGTGAGTGCTCGACAGTCTTCTCAAAGTTGAAGAAGAATTTTCAAGTAACAGACATATAGTTCTGTAGAAGGATGCTAAAGATACCATGAACTGAACATGAGAGCAACTACAAACGTTTGAAGAAAATTCAAACAAAATATTATAATTAACATCAGGTTTATACATTTGAGGTTTCCTGGGCATATATTGAGGAAAAAGCGAGCGTAAAATATGATATACATGAGACAAATACAAAGCAAATTGGACAGACTTTCTCCCTCTATCTGGCCTGTTTGTATCAGGTTCTACAAGCCGTCTTTCTTCATTGCACGTCTCAGGAACATTAGTTGTCTCGTCCTGATGCTCAGTATTATTTTTCTTTTCGTTTTCATTCGTTCCACAACATCTCATAACTTCTTTAATGCGTTCGATTATATAGATGGCCAATGAGAACATAGGAGAAACAACAGAAAGACAAAGTGTATTATTAGATACAGGGGACAAAAATCATCGAAGTCCATGACACTTATAGCTTAAGGGTACACAGTACATAAAGCTGAGGACAGTTTATGCAATTTACTTATTTAGTCTTGTAAAACAATAGAGCAGTTGCTGAATTTCCTGTATTTCTACTGACTGCAATATTCACAGAAGACAATTCTATTTTCTGTTGTTTGTTATATTCGATGCATAAGAAAAAACATAATTTCATGTATATCGATTATACATATGAATAGATAATGACTGCTTTCTAACTGGTTTTTAAATGCTTACACTAATATAGGCAATCGTATGGACAAAAAGTCTAAGAAATATGGTGTGCTGGCAGGGAGTTGTTTTTGTTATTTATTTGTCGATTGAATTCTTCTTACTTTATATTTGTTTCCCTTGATAGAACACATTCCTTTACTGGCAGTTTGTGTCCGTATTAGGATGTGCATTGTGATACGGTAGAAATCGGATGAGAACTGGAAATCCGATAGTCGAGTTTGCAAACACTCTTGGTAAATGTATTACTACGTCACTTCGCCTTCTGCCATGGGTTAAATAGCAGAACAGATTTGGTTCTATATCTTTGGTTGGCAACCAGTCTACCGCAGAAAGTAATGGTAACTTACTGTGGGAAAATCTTCTTCCAAGTCAATTAAGTCACTTTCGGAATCCATTCTGTCCTGTTATTTAATCAAAAACTGGAGGGAAGACACGGATTAATACCTTTTTCTAGGGTATTTGTGCGTAAGTGTGAATGCGAGGAATTCAACTGGAATTTGAACTTGGCTCCCCGATTTGTCGTTCCCCGCCGATATCCACTACACCGCAACACACATTCTGAAAATCTAGTAGTATGCTTAAATTCATATATTTGCAGCGCTAGGGAAATAGCTTCTCAGAATAGCTGGCATATTAATATTTGTAGGAAAAGAGTGGAGCCAGGTAATAACGGTAGTAAGTGACTGAAGTCGAGATGTACGGTCAGGATTGATTATATTACTGATACATATTTAGATTTTGTCAAGAAGTTCGAGATAGGTGTGCGTTGTGGTGCAATGGATATCGACTGGCAACGAGAAATTGGGGAGCCGAGTTCAAATTCCAGTTAAATTCATTGCATTCACTAACATGCAAATGCCTTTTGAAAAGGTTTAAATTCGTCTCTTCTCTCCAGATATGGCTTAAAAAGCAGAACAGATCAGGTTAGCAACCACTACATGGTAGAATGAAAAGACTATATAGTCAGAGAAAATATACTAGCCAGTAAGTCATGTCTCATTCAAGACATGATCGCCTAGCGTGTATCACGTATGAATGACTCTTATTGCTCCATTCTATTGTTATCGCTTACTTACTAATCTTTCTTTGAAGAAGTTTGGAAAGTCAACTTATTTATCAAGTCAATATTTTCTCTTTGAACTACAATTACAATTTAGCTGTTGGAGTTGATGAATGTTCGTAAGTGATGTATTCAGTTACTTGGTATAGTTCATGATTCTGTAGTGCCTCTGCACAAGATTAGAAGGAGAAAGGTCCTCGATAAGAACTACAGATTTACCTTAAAAAGAAGTTGCATATAACTGGCGGTCTATCAATCACTGGTTCTGGGTTTTCACGACATGCATAGCATCCAGCTTTATCTGGCGAGGATATTTAAGAATGTTTGTTAGAGGTTTGGAATTGTCGAAATATATTTTCCCAGTGTTATCTAAAATACCTCTAGCGCAGACTATTCGACCATCAATTTTTATACTATTTTAAATACGTTATAACTTTCTTCATTCCAATTCATATCATTGATTTTTGTGTTGGAAACTTTTTTGTCCTATTTCTTTAAATGCATCTAAGCAGGATTACAGACTTCAATTATTAGATTCATTTGGGATTTTGTATGTAATGATCAAATGCTCAGTGTTCATCTTTTGATATCCGTGCTTATAAATGCGAATGGAAATTTATTTCACACTTGTTCATACTAAACTGTACATCTCAAACATGAATAAAATTGGCTTGATTTTGAGCACGTTTAACCAGAGATTTGAAGGTCGCTATCTAAATATCATGGATTTTTCTGCAGCATATTTCCTGACGCCCACGTGGAGACCAATAATTACAGTATTTCTTAGATACGTGATGATTAAGCTGCCATATTAAGCTACGATATAAGCAGCCATATTACGAATAGTTATTCGTTCTTTATCAGTTCAACCGTTTTTGTCCGAGTATAGAACAATATGCCAATAAAATGGAGACAACATTATAATTAAGATTGTTTTCATTATGCCAATTCTTGTACCTCGTGTGTTGCCCGCTGTTATATACTTTATGCTTCTTACGGGGATAAAATGCTTAAGCTTTTAAACATGAAAGGTCTTTACATGTGGTAATATTTTAAATTAGTCTATAAAATATAGTACAACACAAAGATGTGATAGAGTTGCTAGAGCAACATTGACATTATCGGGAAAAACATTAGAGTAATCAATAACTTGTACTGGCCACAAATACTGCATAAGGACAGAAAATGAGTTTAACAGATATACAAAGATAGAAAGGGAAGTAAGACAACGATGTGTTTTCTCACTAGATCTGTTCAACCTATTCAGCAAGGGAATTCTGAGAGTACTAGAAGTTTTGTCATGATTATTTATTGGCGGCCACAATGTGAAAAGAGTAAAATAAGCAAATGATAAAATAGTTAGAGCAGACACGGAAAGAAAACTACAAGACCTCACACACAAGGTAGCTAAAAAAAGCGGAAGACTAAATATAAACTACAGAAAACTGAATACATCGTCATCAGTCATAAAAGAAGCAAAAATACTCACTACTGAGCGGGGATTTGTTTTTTTATAATCATATTGACCTAAGCAAGTTTACTGCCACTGTTTTGCAGGAGGTTACAAAGAAGGAAAGATATAAGAAAGAGTGACAGGTTATAGGGGTATCAGGAAGTGGATAAAAGTAAAATGAGAATACTGATGAGAGTTAGTTGGACGGAGAAAAATCATGAGGGAGAGGATTCAGGTTAGTAAGCTATAATATGACTATTGACTCTACATTTAAATTCTTGGAGTTTGTCGCCCTCGGTGAAGCAATTAAATGCAAGGAAATTCCACAGGCGTGAAGTGCGAGAAAAAAGCTGCTGGAGTAGAATTTGCCTTTACATTTTATTGGTTTCCCATTAAAAGTGTTGAAATTATTTGCTAATCTTGTGGCTCGAGTAAATTAATATCTAAGGGGGCACCAGTGAGTTGAGTTCATCGGAGCAGAAGCCATGAAGGTATTTGTAGAAGAGACACAGAGAAGCCAAACTGCACTGTTGAGAAAGTGACTGTATCTAAGCTGCCATGTCGGGATCGATCTCTGTTGGATTGTGTCAAGGACCGTAGGTGAGTAGCAGGAACATCCGACAAGATACAGCAGCAGTATCCAATGCACGGGCGCATGGTAGATTTATATATGTGCAGTATTGTTTCAGACGGGAAAAACTTCCTGGCCCTACACGGAATACCGACTTTCTTAGCAGCAGCTTTAGCTATGGATTCTATATAGTCATTCTTAACCTGAGGAGGCGAAGTGTTTTACTTTCAGGTAGATAGCCTTATCCATACTAATGGATACTAAAATCAAGCAGGCACAGAAATTATATATCTGGTAAGTGTTCTAACAAAGGCGTGAAATGCTACATTGAGATTCGAATGCGTATTGATATGGGCAGTATTGCATTTCAGTTGCTGTGTAGAGTAATGTTCAAGTATAGTATAGATCACATATGGCACTTATAGAATGTGTGTACCCCGAATATAGGTTTTACGTTTTCATGTAGAGATATATACAGCATGTCGATTTCTACCTCCCAAATATATATTTGACTCAAACATGCGAAGTGGTGTTTAGAAATATTTAAGTGTATTCACAATTTTATTATGAAAATACGCTATTCAGATTTCAGATAGCATCTTAAAAAAATTTCTAACAGTCGAAAATTTGCTTGTTTGCTTTACCAGTTCGTGTAGACATAAATAACTAGAAAATGTTCAACACCTCAGAAAACGTGGGTAAGCTGTCATCAGAGAACAATATAAAGCAATAAATATGTCATCCTATCTGAAATCAAACCATTAAGAAATTCATTATATTTGAATGCAATACAATTCCAGTCAAAATTCAATAAGCTTTTTTTAAGTAAAATGGCTGATATGAAATAAACATATTTATCGGAGATTTAATTCCAGAACGATACACGTGATTAAGTTTTTCGTTTTTCTATTTTGCTTGCCCACTAATATTTTGAATTTAAGTTGGTGCAAGTGTATATAATATATATACACATGTTACTCATATATATATATATATGGATGTGTGTGTGTGTGTGTGTGTGTGTGTGTGTGTGTGTAACATGTGTGATGCATTGCATGCGACATAACAGGTAAAAGTTTGTATTAAGTTTTTCTAATGTTATTACATTACATATTTTCCAAATCTAGTGGGTGTTGAAATCGCCAGTTATTAATAAATTCAAATTAAAAACTATTATTGTAGTATTGCAAATTGATTGCCCTTCACAAGACAGTGTGTCTGGTTTTATATCAATAATATATATTATACATAGAACACCAACGATCGACAGGAGGATGATAAATCATTGACAACCAGAAACAATTCTGGTTGATAACCTCACCACTTTAGATAAATGTAAGTGATAGCGCTGTATGAAATTCATAGAAGCATATTAGAAAACAATGTATGTAGTGCATGAATTTAACTTAATTGAATCACAGTAGTGAGGTTTTGGGAGTTATGGCTGGACGCATTCTCCGTAGAGCAAAACATTACACACAGTACACCAAAGGATACAATCATTACAAAAATATATGTCGACGTTCTTTAATGTGACTGAGAATATGTCCGAATTCACTTACGACACAAATAATAATGGAATGATTTGGCGTTTCGAATAAAACTTTCAAAAATGAAAATATCTGAATAAATTCATTGGAAAAAACGATTTTATATGCCAATCACATTCACATTCAATAGAATAGGTATAAAAGAAAGATCGCTGGTAAAATATAAACCACACACACACACACACGCACACACACACACACACACACATATATATATATATATATATATATATATATATATATATGTATATATATATATTGCATGTGTATGGGCACAAACATACACGCAGTTATATGTGAGTGGGCATGTTTGTGGATATATATATATATATATATATATATATATATATATATATATATATATATATACGCCTGAACATGAATACACACACACACACACAAATATATATATATATATAGATAGATAGATAGATAAATTCACAGCATAGCATCACTACACGACTAGTGGTGCTAATTGCAAGATGATAATTTTAAAAGGTTAAAGCTAGCCGAAGCCCCTCTGTAGGTAGATTGCGTTTGGTTAGTTTTGAACCATTTAAATCTCTACATCCTTCAATCAGCACCATCATTTGATAAGAGATGAAATGCCTAAGCAAAATAGCTCCTTTTGTAGTGATATTGCTACTTATGTGATAAATCTTGAATAAATTTTATTTGGTTTAATTTGTATTGAGCAGTTATTAAGTAAATTGCTTTTTGGATACCGAATGTTATCCAAGCCAATAGATGGCAGAAAGTTTTGTGAGAGATAGCAGGAGAGATATATTTTGGAACGACAATGGACAGAGCCAAGTGGAAGTTCCTGATCACTTAGGTCCTGAAGGGACACTGGACATGAAGAAGCAGAGGAACATCAGTTGAAAAATGACTGAACTCGTGGTGCCAGACCAGGACTGATAATATTACAGTATATTTATAGATTTTATCGGAAACTCTATACATATAAAATGATCACCATGCTGCATATGGAGGCAGTATTCAAACTATGAACGAATAGCAGATTCATATATGCAATATTGTTTCTGGAACAACACAATGAGCCTGCTTTTCTTGCCAAAAGATCTAGCAGTTGGTTTAACGTAATCATATACTGCCATAAATTGTCCAAAATATGTAGATATATATCTGTACATCCAGTCTAAGTTTCAGTAAATATTCTTAGTTAATATTTGCTTCCATTGTTGAAATACTTTCCTTAGATAGCAGATTATGTACTTCAGTAACATATTTGCCTTCAACTAATGAAATTTTATTGGCATTCTGTATTAATATTAGGATGTACATTGTGGTGCCATATATATCGGCTCAGAACGAGAAATCGAATAGCCGAGTTCGAATTTCAGCCGAATTACTAACATTCACTTACGCGCAAATACCTTTTGTATAATGTATGACACTTAACTGACTCGTATTTTTATTAATCTAGGATTTTCCTACTTGGCATTTAACTAAAATAAAACGAATATTGTTTCTGGAACAACGCAAGGGGCCTGCATTTCGTAGCAGAAAATCTAGCTGTTGATTTAACGTAATCATTCTACTGCCAGAAATTGTCAAAAATATCTAGATATAGATCTGTACCTCCAAACCAAGGGGATCAAAAATATTCTATTCTCGGAAAAATGGTAAAATTATAAAAGTGAAAGATTTTGAGGAACGACATAGTCAACCAGCCTTCATATCAGCGGATTTATCATCCGATTATACGTCCTGACTCTGAAAAAAGAGAGACTACAATGTCGCAATGATTTTCCCTCCAGCAAATGAAAAGCAAAATTTATTAAATATTGTTTTTTCTTTGTGGATATTTTATTGATTATTTTTTAATAAGATTGTTTCTCTAAAGGATTGAAAATATGCATATTATTTGCAGTAACATTTTCTTTAATCTGTGTTAGAAATAACTAAAGAAACATACATGTGTTGTAAACTTTTGTGTGGCATATATATCCGTGATACAGCGAAACAGATCTGTCTGCGGATGACTATTTACGCTCTCATACCCTGATTGAGCAATCTGGAAGAATGGTAGACTTGGAAAAACAGTAGCTACTATAGCATATATGCATCGTTCATTCAGTAATGAATTAGAACACTCTCAGCTATTGGGTGTGCATAATGATAATATATAAGCTAAAAGGTGTCCCTCCTTGTACCGAGCACCCATAACTTAATAAAGGAAATTTTAAAATTAATTCACTAAATCATCTATTAATATTTCGCAGTGTAAACATTATTGCTACTTGTATCATGTAGCTTTTATAGTAGTCCCCTATTATAGTAGTCCCCTACAAATTTCTTGCAAGTAACTTGGCTAATATTTTTTTTTATTTTTCACAAGAGCATCTTTTCTTTCATGGAGGTTTTTGTTGGTTCCTTCAGAATTTTAAATAGGATTGGTATCTAGAAATTGAACATTATAGAACGTCTATTCCTTTTAAATTTCAGCATGATTTTGTTCGCTTTGCATTTTTTTAAGATCGTTGTCTTTTTAAAAGACCCAACTTGGTTTCACTCCCAACGAATATGCACTTTCACTTAAATTTCTAACTAAAATATCTCTGTAATATACACATTCATCATCCTTTCTACTATTTTAAATTTTGCTTCATCTTGGGTAATAAAGCACACATTAGATCATGATTGATCAGCATTCGATTTTTAATGTTATGATTCTTCTATGACAATCAGTACTTTTTTACTTCAGATCTTTGCCACGACATTTCTGACAAAAAATCACATTTGCTTCATCTGAAAACTTTCTTTCATCTGCGTACTTTTTAAAATGTTGCAATATTGATAAACATCTTTTCTCCCTTTAAGAAGTGTTTTTTTTTTTTGGAAAACTCAAAATTATATCGACGAAGTAACTAATTTTTTCAGTACTCATTTTTGCTCCACTTTCTTCTCTGAAGCAAAACTCGTGCCTCGTTACCAACTATTCTCGCCAATAATCTTATATTAATAAGTTCCGTTACCTTGCTAGGACGACCAGAGGAATTTTGAGTTGAATGGGATTGCACATCTTCCAGACACGAACTACCGCACCAACTTAACACAGTGTCGCATTGAAATGACGAAATATCTTGTAATAACCAAGTCAGTTTGCATGAACGTCAACAATGCGTTTACAGAGGTCGTGAGCAATTATTTTGCATTTCCCCATTTTGTCAAAGTTTAATGTACGGTTGACAGAAAAAAAAAATGACGCACTACTTTTAATCATTCCTAAAAGTAATTATAAATTAATCTGAAACGTTTAAAAAATAACCCCATCCTAATTTAGAATATCTTCTAATTAAATTTGAGCACTTTTATATATATATATATATATATATATATATATATATGAAAACGGTTGTAAATAAAAAAAAAGATGTGTTTGTAAACTTTTGAGTAACTAAATATCGGTTTTTCTTCGTAGTTTTTTTGCTTATGAAGCTTTTTAAAAATGTAATTGTTTGACTGAATACCTAGATATATGTTCTTCGGGCAGTTAAAATTGAATTACTGTAACTGTATTAGCGATACATAAAAAAACATTTTTTGTAATATGTTGTAAACATTTTCGCAGCACACACGTACATATATGTGTATATGTGTGTCCGTGATCGTGACCGCGCACTACATCCTATTATAGATGTTATTCGCACAAGGTTTTGGCCGTTGTACTCACCAAATAAAAGGGTTCATTATAGCAAATAATATAGCGGTGAAATCAGTGTCTGGTTCTAGGCATGCCGAACAATCACATCCTCTCGGTCAATGGAAAATAAAAACAGACACTCGGCACAAAGCTGAATAAAACTGAAATATATTAACTTATAAGAACGCCTAAACATGCCAAGCGGAATGTGAGAACAATTGACCTTTTTGAAGTGAATAGTTTTTTTCTTGTTTTGCTTTTGTTTTTCTTTCTAAGGTTATCGAGTGCCAACAATGTTGCGTTACAACATCTGAAATGATGTGATGTGAACTACCAAGCTAATAAACTAGTTCAAAGGTAAAGGCACATCATAATATATATTTTCAAAATTATTTACTTGGCAATGAAGAAAAAGGATATAAAGAGTTTAATGTGAAATTTCATATACGCTGGTTGGCTTGAAAATCCTAATTTTCTATCCTTTTTTATTATTTCACTAGTGAGGCACTGTAATAAAATAGATAACAATACAGACATGGCTCTCTAGCCGTAATTACCAACTAAAATAGGTGAAAGCATATTTGAATTATAATTTAGAGCATATGTTCTCATCCTTTTGCTGCGATTAACCCAAAATACAATTTCACTATCATCCGATAACCCAATGAACCAATATCCGTAATATAGGAAAAGAAGTAATTCTATTTTCATACATCAAAATCAGACAAAGTTAATGGAAATTATTCAATACAAGATTACCAATCTATAATAATCAGAGGTTTAGTATCCGTAACCTAGCCGTGATACTTAATGTGACTGTTAAGCATGTATCTTCTGTGCCAGTGCCACTTTATTTATTCTTGGCTTTGTAACTGAAATGGCTATTCGGGCGTCGTTTGCCACGTTGAGTCTGCTACGTTTCTTGGTCTTTATTCCAAGGACACTATGTCAAATTATAAGCTGATTACCTTATCCCAAATCAAACAGCCATTACTCCCAAAATATGGGTTCATTGCTCCACTCGGGTAATTTACCACAGGGTTGGGATTTATAGGTTCGCCCTGTTAGTTATGCTAAAATACAAATAAACCTGAGTAAAGATTCGTAGTGACAAACAAGCATTCACGTTAAAGTGTAATAAACTAAATCATGTCCAAAGTACCATGAAGTCGAAATAGCTCTAATTATTAAATAATAATCTTTGACATCGATAAGCAACTATCTCAGTATTAATGGATAATGGATTTCTTTTGTTTTTTGTTTTAAGTTTAATTTTTTCCGGAATATTGTTTATCTTCAACAACACCACACCCAAAACAGATAATACATTAAATTTGTAATTAGAAAAAATAAAAACTCAAATCTTTAATGTCTTTTTGTTTTTACTGACGATAAATATTTTCATAGGAAGCCGCAAACGTTGACAGTGTTATTGCCGATGAAAAAAAAAGAGCGTAGAGTGAAATCATGTAACTTAACAGAGTATAGTTTTTTTTTAGATTCTTGTCTTGTAATTTCATAACGTTCTTTATATGTATTTATTCACTAGAATTGTATACACAGTTATGTCTGAGTATTATTTTGAAATTCCCACATATCTTTATGTACGTTCTAATTCCCAACGAGAATTTCAACACTTGATAATAAATCTGTTAATTCTCCAGACTTAGGTCTCGAAATCAGTCATGATTAGTGTTGTTCGTTTTGCTAATGTTCCATCCGCATAGATTGATCATAGATAATGGAAGAGTGAGAAGTTTATGGAGAGAAAACACGACTTTTGGTAGTTTTGATAAATCAAGTCATAACACTGAATATCATTTTTTTTTTCGTTGGAATTTATGGCGAACGCCTATCTCAAGTCGCAAAGAGTCTAAATATATCATGTCCATATATGTCTGTCGAAGAGAGTCACATCCAGATTTTTCCATTAGCGAAAAAAAAACATACATATATAGGCTTTTGTGCAACTTGTCCACATCTGGGTCTTTGCTAACCGTCTCATGTTAACAAAAGCAACGGGAAAACCAGCAATCGACGAGACTCACTTTGTCGTGTAAAGATCGTCCCTTGGTTCATTTTTTTCTGGAAGTTCCGTACTGTCCGAAGTGATATGGTTTCAAAATCAGTGGCATCACTCGTAGTTACTTAGATGTTTTCTTTGTTGCCTCCCTTCACTTCGTCGCCACTTAATTGTTCAGTTGTCTGTTTTGCTGAGGCTGGGGACAACAATTTTGTTTTGTTTTTCTGCTCATTATACAGTGACATTAAGTTAGAACATCGGTTCTCGTATAATCACTGAAGTTAAGCAATGTCGTGTCTTATCAGTATCTAGATTGGTAATTATTTAAAGATATCTGATAATGTAATCTTGGATGTGTTAACGGTATATGGATACTGGTTCAGAATAGAGAGCTGAGTTCAGATTCCAATAGGGCTCGTTATATTCACTTGCGCGCAAATAAATTTGCAGAAAGGTATGAATGCATTTTTCTCCCTCATCTATGGGTTAATTTGACTTGTATCATTAAACGATTAATATATCCAGAATAAAAATGAAAATGCGAACAAAATGTTTTGACATATATATCTGTGACACATTAGAATGGAAGGGGTACAACATGTACAGATGATTTATTTGAACAGGAATGACTGACGTAGCCCAACATTCTCCAGGTTAAACATTTAGAAATCGGTATTAGATAAAGTTTTATAATTCACTAAATCCACAAACCAACAAATATTTTTCTACAGAAATATTACGTGACTGGATGATATTCCAGATGTACTGTTTATTTTATATTTCACATATATTTATTACAACTTCTCTCAGTAGTCTAACCTTTCAATTTATTCTAACCCCTTCACCCACACATTTTTTTCCGGAAACAAAATTACAAACTATCCTTATAATCCAACCTTACCTCTTATTACAGATAAAGTGTAGGCCGTCCATCTTTGGTATTTTATAACAGACAGTAGCATGATACTCTGTTCGATGAAAATTCGGTCATTTTCCCGAATGCTTAATGTTTCATTATCTTTGATATCATCAGAAATTACAAAAGAGAAAAGTCATTATTAGCTCTTATTGATTACTTATTAATCTACATTTACAAATATTTTTTAGTAGTGGTTATTTTGGTTTGTTGGCATACAAATCTCAATCTGTAATTTGCCATCATTTTATATTTTTATCTTCGCGCATTTTTATTATTTTGTTGACTGCAGTGAATAATAGGGTTAGTTGGGTACTGTCTATGAGAAAAAGAAAAATATTTTTAGATGACAAAGTTTTAATGATAAAAGTTTTACTACTACTTAACCTAGAAATTCTTGTATATGAGGCACGCTCATATATTTCTAATACTATCTACGTGTAAGGGAATATAACGAACCTAACGGCAATTAGAAATCGGCTTTCCGATTAAACATTTCATGATACTATCCATTATACCGCCAATGTAATCAAAACTTACAGCATCAGTTATTCATAATCGGTCATCCACCTTACACGGTTCAAACACGATGTAGCTTAACTACAGTGAACATTACGGGAACAGTTGTGATTTGGGCGTAAGCCGGTAGACAAAGGATACTTTATTGAAAATATAGAGATAAGAAATGATGTTATTTTAGTAGGTGAAATTTTTGAGCTACGTAAATTAGAGTAGGAAATGGCTAATAGATTTTAATGCTTACAAAATGTACCTGCTCTCCTCTAATAACCACAGAGAAATGTCTCTTTTCTATCATTATGGATAAAGCTACTGTTCTAGAGACGAAAATGCAGTGCATCCTTTGCTTCACTGTTTCAACCGATCTCAAGTATTACGACTACAACAAAACTATAGCTGCATCTACGGCTAATAAGATTGAGTCACTCCATGGGGCCAAGAAATTTTTCCCCATCAGAATCCATTTTGCATATTTATAAATATACCATTCGTCCGTACAAAGAATACTGTTGCTACATGTGGTCGGTTGCTCTTGCTATTTATCTTAATGTTATATGCAAAATCTGAAAGAGGATCTGTGATTCAATTGATAATGATTTGGAAGTTCGAATTCAATCTTTTTCTCATCGACGCTACGTGGTATCCTTTGCCTTTTCTACAAATATTTTCACGGTTTGTGCTATGAAGAGCTTTTTCCCTTGGTGCCCTAATTCCATGAATTTACTCGTAAAGCAAAATCGGCATCTTGGTTCTACTTTTTACTACCAAAAATATTCACTTCTACTCTATCGGTTTATTTTCTTGCACTTGCAGCTTTTCGCATACTTGCTTCCGTTATAGATAAAATCTCAAATTAATATAAATTGCTATATTCTATCTTCCTAAATCATTAATTCCAATACACCTCCCTAAAACCGATCCACACCTTATACTTTCTTCGGCATCCCCTGTACCTTGCTTTCTCTCTCTCTCTCTCTCTCGCTCTCCCTCTCTCTCTCTCAGCAATAGTGGCAATCTATGTCTTGATTGGGGTGAAATAATTATACATAATAAAACTTTAAATAAGGCGTGATGTTTTAAAGATTCGATGAAATACAATGTTACTGACAAACATTTTCTCAAAAATTCATTTCAGTCTAGGGTAGTTAAATATATAGTCATATAGATTGTAGCATTAATTTTCTCAACAGTTAATCTGAAAAATTTCTTAAAATAAACAATGTTTTTTTTTACCCAGCTGAAGAAAAAGATACAAAAAGATATATTTTCCACAAATTATTGACGCAGTTTTCTGGGTGACGAAATATTTTACACCCAGCAACCTTTAACCCACAGATCAAATTCTGCACGTCCCTCTCTGCCCTGTTGCTATTTCCATGGTGAATAATCTGACCGGCTATATTCTTTCATTCTACCAGTTCAGACCTTCACATCTAAAGCTTTGGACGGTTCATCCCCATTCACTTTTCATTCCATTAGTAGGAAAGAAGTTCACATGTCTCTCCAAGAAAACTGTTTTGCGGAAAGGACTCCGGCTGTAGTGCTTTCCCTATTGCCACAATCTTAACATTTTCAAATTTAGGGTTAACCATTTACTTTACTACATATCAAAAATTTCTCACTATCTTTCTTACATATCTTCACACACTGCACATCTCTTCCTCTAACTAGCATAAGTTCCCTTCATTCAGTAACCTGCTAATTTAAGTGTCTTTTGAGTCTTGTATTGATAGAAAATTTCAGGATAAATAAAATGCTTCTATATGTAATGTAATATATATGTAATCAATATACATAAATCTTGGTTCCCTCTTTCAGTCATGTGATTGGCGGATGTCAGCCATAAATGCAGACGAAGGCGAGGACGCACAGAGGTCTACGTCCATACGTCTATACGACTAAATGTCTACACTTCTACGAACAGATGTCTGTAGGTCTACGTCTATTGACTACATCTACGTCTCAGGATACTGCATACGACGAGTACCGTTAATTACGTTTACGTAATAGATTGTCCTACACTGTTATATTTGGCTAAACCGCTGAGCTACCTCAATTGATACATATATATCCCTATCCGGGACATATCAATATGTAAAACTCTTACTTCTGTCGTGTAACCCTAAGAGGATTGATTTGTTTTCATTGCGTTCAGTACTATACTACATCATCTATACTTTTTAATGGGATGTTTAATTAAGATGGATTACAAGCGAAAGATAATGAATTTACCGATGAATAGAAAAAGCATTAACACTGAGTAAATAAAAATCCTGATTTCGTATTTAGATAAAGCGAAGATAAATTAACTACATAACGATCAGAAATGGTTTCAGCCTGCTACAGGGAAGCTTTAATCTGAATCAAGTTAATTGGATTTACTTTTTATATTGAAGAGGTGTAGACTATCTTCTCCGCTCTATGTTAAAAGACAAAAACTAAAACAATGACACATTATAATCATAAAAGTCAAAAGAAATTCATAATGGTCGAAGGTTATCATAGACAATATCCAATTAGGAATTATCGTTCTTAATGAAAATAGTTTTCCCTTATAATCATGTGTATCTGCGATAAATAAGTATAAAAAAGGTTATTCCGCTTAATCATGCCCATGTATACCAAATAATGAAAAATCATAACATTTTTTCATTCTTACTTAGTCATAAGATTCGTGTGATTTCATTTGAAAGCGGTGTATGTGTGGTCAGTTTAAAAGTTTAATGTTATTTTCTGGTTGTTGACATAGTACGTGAAATCATCAAGAGAAAATGAGCATTCATACAGAATTGTACGTTTATATTTTTATGCTGAGAATTATGAGGGCACGTGTTATTGGCAATAATGAAACTGGATGTTTAAAACGTGTTTTTGTAGATGGTAAATCTAAGGTGTTTCATTATATATATATATATATATATATATATATATATATATATATATATATATATATCGTTGGAGATGCATAAATGACAATTTGTAATCAATTTTTTTGTGTGACGTGTATGGTGCTTAGGACCTCATCGGACTAAATTTGTCATACATTTTCCTTTATTATTGTTCTTGATATATAATTTATATTTCCGTATCGAACAGTAGTTATTCTAGCATCTACTCATCGCTCATTCAGTAATGAATTAGAGCACTCTAGCTATTGGTGCATGATACATCATGCGCTAAAAGTCTACCCCCTTCTACCGAGCGCTCATAACTCAGAGGTACAATTGCTGACTGACGCCATTTCGGTCGGGTTTCAATCCTAGGTAAAAAGCAATCGGAAGTCTAACCGTACTGATGATCTGTGATAGAGCGAAACAGATCTGTCTGCGGATGAATATATGTATATATCATAGATTACTGCATGCAAAAACTTTTCAACCGTAGAAAAGTGTATTTACAAAACTAAAGTCGATTTATATGGCGAGTATAAAATTCAAAACTTTTCAAAAATATAGAAACCAAATAGTTCCAGTATTCCTAAAATTACTGGATACAATTTAACGTACCTCCAACAGGCTGTCAGGATTATATTCCTCATAAACATTTGTTTGGAGAACATACTTAGCTTATTAACATAAATAGACATAAAATGGTAAATCCAAATTTAGTATTGCATTAATGCTAGATTAATGCTATAAATTGTGGTTCAAATGAAATCGGTTTGGTTTGTTAGATCAGAGAGTCTAGTTCGAATTCAAGATGAATAAATTCACTGACACGCAAATGTCCTCGACAAAGGCATTAATTCATCTCTTCTCCCTTCAGCTATGGGTTGAATAACAAGACAGATTGGTTATATAGTCTTTGTTGGTAACCAGGCTGCGGCAGAAAGTAATAACAATCTATTAAGGGGAAAATATTCTGCCTAGACACTCACTTTTAGAAAGAGATAGGCTCACCCATGCATGTATCACGTATGATATTTAACTGACTGGTTAATGCTAACGAATAGATGGCGATAAACAGCTAATAAGCTATGTGCAAAATCACTAAACTGAGTGTATATTTGAAGTCGACTTCTACATGAGCAAATCTTCCCATGTAGGCGATCTTTGAAAAGTATCAAGACTAAAATATTAGAGTATATCCAGTGTTGATATTGCTGCAATCCTCTAATTGTTTTGTATAATTCTGATTTGTTTTTTGTAAAAATTAAATCATGTTAAATGCCCTAAGTTCCTTTCTTCATCTTTTGGTTTTGTTTAAGCATACAGTATACATTTTTTCAAAATCCATGCTCTCTAGTGAAATCTATATAACGACGGCAGTTTATTTTGTGCAACAATAGCTTCTAGGATGTTGCTCCTTCCCATGCATTAAGGTACTATCAAGTAATATATCTGTCTAATATTGATAAGTGTATTTTGGTTATTTGTACTGATCGATATATGAAGGAACTACACCAATTTTCGGACAATTTTGTGTGAGAGAGAAAGAGAGAGAGAGACAGAGAGAGAGAGAGAGAGAGAAACAGGAATGAATTCGTGGCTTATGCAAAACTTTAACTTTTTTTAGTTGATATTGGAGACAGAATCGCTTAGCTCTGATGGAAATTCAAAAATAACATTCTTGTTATATTTTCTGGTTATGTCCGCGCTTTGGGTGAAAATTAAACTGGCTGCTTTCAAAATTTTCAGTGTAAAGTCTAAATATAATTTGATGTATAAAGACGTATGCGAGTGTTTACGATTGTGTGTGTGAATTGAAGAGTAGATATGGTACCTATCATGTGTCTATCTCCAAATTATAATAGCTTACAAAATGTTTGTCATTTTACTCAGAGGTATTTTACAGTAAAAGTTCCAATAACATTTACAAACATTGCGATTGAATCGTTTAATATATTTTGTTTATTAATATGTCTCAAAGAAAAAAGAAAGCTAAGTATGTGATATCAGAGCACGTTGGTACTGTTCATTAAAGCTATATATTTAACTTTCTACACCATAATACACCGTTACAACGTAAATATATATATCGTTACATTGTCCTGTCAGAAGGTTTTCCTTTACAAACTGCTTCAGATGGGAGTTCGGAAAAAACAGTAAAAGTTCAACATGTTAAAGTAGGTTTTAACGTTTATATTTCCATTAAAAACAAAGAAAAATTCTTAACATCCTGTTTTTAATAACTACATCCAGATACTTTGTTTTTGTTGCAAATGATATTTACAATATTGGTTTATATTTGTCTGATGTGACATTGTAAATATTTACAGTGTTTATATTTTTCGGACTGCTGTCCTCATATTCGTGGCTATATAGACTGTAACACAAGGACATTGAATTAAATCGCTGGTTGATTCCAGCAACTTGACCAAAAGAGTTGGGAACTCAACACCTAGATATAAGGTAAATAAAAAAAATTCAAGTGCTGAGGTAAAGGGAAAGAACTGAGACATCAAAAAAGCCACCGCTCTCGGAACTAGGACAATTTACTCCAGTGACCGAAATTAAGGGTTCAATCCGAACTCACCTGAAGAAGGCCGGAGAGTCAACATTTGTGAATATTGCAACAAAGATGAAGACAACAGTCCGATCAATGTAAAGAGTGTCAAATATATTTAGAAGTTATAAGTTTTAGTGAATTGCTGCACCAGCCATAGTTTTTAACTTACTAGAAAAATATATATCTGTCTAATTTCGATGTTTGTTTAGGTTTTCATTCAAAATACTGTTATTACTGTATTTATAAGACTTAAATGATTGTGTATATGAAAATCAGATCATAATAACCCAACAGAATCGTATGTATGTAAAACGTATACAGTTTATGAAACAATACTAATTTCTTTAGATTTCAAATATTTGTCAAATAATTGAACATCATCAGTAAAATAATTTTAAAATATATAAAATCAAACATAGATTATATATAATGTAATGGATTATTCAAATATTGCAGCTGAAATATATCTTCTTTTTTGAAGGCTCACCTACAGCTAGAATTAAAGCGAGAAACAAATGTTTAAAAAAATATTCGGAACAAGGTCCATCATTTTCTGCCCCGAAAAGCTAATGAATATCCGAATTAAACAATTTCAAAGAAATTCGTTTTACGAAGTAGTTTTCTTGTTGTAATGAAATTTACCCGACTCTAAATATGTCGAGAATTCTGAAGAGGAATCTATATAATGATAGATAAAAAATTACTAGCGAAGAACATATTTATATTGCTATCCTGTTTGCAATAACTCGTGTGAAAAGATGAAGGAGTTTTAAACTAGAGCATACTTTCACACTTAAGGTGTTTTTTTCATTCAGTCAGTTAAAGTGCCATACGTGATACACGCTTGGGCGATCATGTCTCGAAAGAGACATGACTGACTGGGCAGAATATTATCCCGCAGTAGGTTGCCATTGCTTCTGCGGTAGACTGGTTGCCAACCAAGGCTATAGAACCCAATCTGTCATGCTATTTAACCCATAACTGGAAGGAAGAGACGGATTAATACCTTTCCCAAGGGTATTTGCGCGTAAGTGAATACAATGGATTTAACTGGAATTCGAACTAGGCTGCCCGGTTTCTCGTTCCGAGCCGATATCCACTGTACCACAACGCACATCATGCTAAAGTCTGTAAATATGATTTTTAATTCCGAATATAATGATTTTTTCTGTATTCCGGTTAATTATGTAAAAGTGAAACAGAGATTAAATTAGTGAAAAAACTTTTCACTTTGTAAGGGTGGCATGGGTTCTGTATTCATTTTTATATTGGTGAAATATTCCACATAAAAATGAACAGGTATATTGAATCTGTGAAGATCCTAAAAAAAATTAGTTGGCGAAGAATATGTGGTGATATCAAGCAAAAGCGACGGACCGCATGTTTGCGCTTTCACAACCAAAAATCAAATGACCAAAAGTGGTCGCTGCGCCGCCGGCTCCTCGCAAATGTTCCGGTTGAAAACTAAAAATTAATTAAATATTAAATTTCCAGTTCGCGAGCTTACGCTAATTTTATTTATCAGACAATGGGAAGCCCACAACCAAATACAAGTGTGAAATCGCAAATGAGCTGCTGTGATCCAAAAAGAAGATAGGCAGACCGACTCGAGGAGAAAAGAGTAATCAATATCTCCTTGACCTAAGTCAAGCGGCTTAATACTCTCACCTCCCTTACCTCTTTCTTTCTTCCCTGCCTAAAAACTACTTACTGACCTAAGAATCAAATACATAAAAGACATTCTATACCTATACGCTTCCAAATTCCTAAGCATAAATTCTCTTTCAGCAGTTTATTGCCATGAACATTTTAACCTCTGTTGGACCTACACTTCATGTATTACTTGTAAAAATATTAATTGATATGTGTATATAAAAAAGGCTATTTTTTCTATTCAAATTGCCTTTCTTGATTTGTAATCATTTTATGACTTATAGTGGGCTTTCTACAACAAGGCCAAATTCCGTTAACGTGCAACAGTATACAACTACCCTTCATTAGAACAGACTCTCCACTACTAATTAACAGAAAATAATAGATAAGCAACCCACTAAAAATATAACGTATGTGTATAAGTGTATGCATGTGTGTTTGTAGATGAGAGAGAGAGAGAGAGAGAGGGAGAGAGAGAGAGAGAGAGAGAAAGAGCGTATATACATGGTACGATGGATAAACTTTATTTTCACGCATGCACCTTATTTGTTTTTTTTGTTTTTTTGTTGATTGCCTAGTAGAAAAAGGGTAGATTTTTAATCAATTCAACCAAAGCAAGGTGGTAACGCCACTGATGTGCGGGGGCTACATAAGAGATCTATAGTTTTAGACCGGGGGATAGTTAAGACAAAGACGAACCAGGTACAGCTGGTGAAAGAGAACGGGTAAGAGAAGTATGTGAACACAGTATGCGAATACAGGCTTAAAGACAGTTACAAAGGTAGAGAGAAAGGAAAAGATACAAGGGGTGATAAGCAAACGGCTGGAATTAAGTAGATAAGAGATGGGAATTGACTTTGCATTTAAATTCCTAGAGGTTTTAGCCGTTAGGAAAGGAAGTATATGGAAGGGAATTCCACAAACGATAAGAGCGTAGTTTTTCCAAACAAAATGTTTATGCTTTTTGATATTTTGCTTTGCTTTTGGGAGACATTTTCGCTATCCTAATGCGTCTTTGGATTTAAGTGTCACACTTTCTGTTCTCTGTTAATCAGATTAGACATAGAAAAAATAGTAATTTGAAAAAAAGAACGTACTCAATCAAAAATGTATTATCCATTTTTTTCTGTTCGATAACATGTGATTTCTTACTCTCGCCTTAGCTGTTTTCTCCGCCAATATTTATGTTATTTAGTTGTATCGGCTCTGGAGATCGATATAGTTAAAATCATCTTATTCATTCCATTGTTTCTCTAAGATCGTTCACCGCCTCTTTCTATTTTTGTTGCTTGCTCTCACTCACTCTATCCGTATTATATATATATATATATATATATATATATATATATATATATATGTAATTCTCTCTTTCTCTCATCTGATTTTCATGTTTACATTTTATTTTTTTTTTTTTTTGTTGTTGTTCAAAACAGTCCTATTTTGAGTGAAAATCGATTGCTTACTTGTCTGTGGGTTATCTTATTTATTTTTTTCGCATATTCCAAATGTTGCTAAGGCTTTAATAGAATTGTAGTTATTTCCATCAAAATGAAAAAAAAAACTAAGTCAATGTACACAAAAAAATTATTTTCTAAGGTTTGTATTTTATTATAGAAAGTAGGAAAATAATAATATTCGAATGTCAAGGATAATTTCAGAAAAACATCTGTTCGACTTGGCATCCGTTCATCGCGAGAGAGGAATGTGTAGCACGTATCTTTAGAGGTCTGAACAAATATTTGGTTGTATTTAAATGAAGATTCCCATCACAGAGTTGTCAGTAGTTCAAAAGAAATTATAAAATGATAGAGTTTGTTACTGGCGCTTCTAACGCAGTTGACGCAACACATCCGCAATTCAACCTCCAATCCATTTTTCTTTCGATTTAACATTAGCTTTTCCCCCACCCGAAACATCATATTTTCAACTCAGAGCTTCAATTCTTTTAGACGAGCTGTCACTCAATTGAAGTAAAACCAACCTTCTCTCCTACTCGAATTAGCACTGGAAGAAACACATATCCAGCATGTAAGCGAAAAGAGCTTACTCTTCTTAATATTACATACTACTACTGAAAATCTGTTTGAAAATATGACCTCAGAGGTCATTCCTTATTGCTTAAAAGGAAAATGTTTGAACTATATAAGGACTAGATTTTCATAAAAATAATTCAATTATATATGAGCTAATGTGAAATTATTATAATTATATATGAAAAACAATTACTTTTTCAGGATTAGGGTGATAAAATTAACAAAAATACATAGAATTATACTCAAGTCAAAGTCGATTTTTGTTAGTAAAATTATATAAATATTAATGGTAATATTTTGATCTGATTCCTCAAAAGCTCAATTAAATTTTCGTACAAATAATTCAATCACGCACGTATAGACGTGTATATATATATATATATATATATATATATATATATATATATATATATATATATATAAAAGAATAATGAAAATATAAATATGTGAGTACACATATGTCTATTATTATAATTCAGGTGTTAATAAACCAGTGCTCAGTGTAGTATGAATAGAACTCTCTCTCTCTCTCTCTCTCTCTCTCTCTCTATATATATATATATATATATATATATATATGTACTGTCCCACGTCGATGACATGATTCGCATTTTCATGCGTTATACATTCAACGGGTGCATATTTCAATCTTAGTAACATGAACTTGATAATTGCATAACCCATGCAAGTCTGAGTTGTGTCATCGACATCGGGCATTATATGTGTGTGTGGGCGTATGTGCGTGTGGGGGCGTGTATGTGTGTTATCAAAGGAATATTACTATAGTAAGTCAAACACTCTATATTTGATCTTTGATAATTTCCTTCCCTCCCTCCCTTCACAAGTTAATTTGCACGATAGCAACTCCCTCATAAATAATGGACAGTTTCTATTTGACCTCGTGAAAAAAGGGAAATGATAAATCAGAGACTCTATTTACTTTCCGTTAGATAATGAAGGAAAGAAAAAAAAAAGGAATTTAAGAAGGACGTTTTTAATTTCTGTTTCACTGAAATGAAAACAAAAATTGTAATATTTTCATTTGTACACCCGAACTTACTAAAATAACGAGCGTTCATATTTATGATTGTTGTTGCAATATTTTGTCAAAGTTGTTAAGCTCAAATATTTATCAATTCGCCAGGTGAATTTCTATGGATAATTTTTGTCGAACTCGGAAGGAACTTATTCAGTCAATAAATTAAGATTCGCCATTATAAGAAATCCATGAAGTTTTCATGGATCTTTCTCATATATCAAACTATTTTAAAAGTTCTTTCGATATTTACTTGCATTTATTACTTCAATTACTGGTTCTGGACAATCCTCCTGCCTGTTATTACGTAGATATCTTGTAGAAGATGATCATTTCCAGATGTGGAATTTATTTATTCTGCCATGACATAGTTGACTGAAGGTAAACGGGATAACACGTAACAAGATAATATTTTTCTGTTCAAACGTTGCAAAAGTAACATTATAGATGATTACCATTTTTTATTATCTTAATAATAGGCCTTCTGAATCCCTTTGTTTCAGCTTTGATTTCATACCATGAAAGAAGAGTAGAAAGGTTCTCAGCTGAAATCCATATCGATCCTGGAAATAAATGTAATATTAATGGGGTCTGTACGAAAAATAACTACCTGGCAGTTCACGGAATTATTATAGTAGTCCGTACTGTAATGTCACGTAATAGACTCGACATTCTGAAAAGAGGTGATCTTCGTCTATAATTGATATCGATAGAGTTGAATATAAAAAATGTTACAGACGAGCACAAACCATTGGGATCTCATTGAATAAATCTGCACTTTTGTAAAATTATTATTCACATCATTTAAAAATGGTTATTTTGAGTTATTTTACTAGTGTACATAAATGTTTTATAGCATTTACTTGTTAAATACAATGTAATTTTTATTAAATTAGATTTACTTCTAAATAAAGCCGATACTACTATTTGCAAATATTTCTTAGTAAATATTAAGATTTTTCTTCCTTATATTTTTATACAGTAGATATATATTTTAGTTACCCCATGTTGATACCGACTTGGCTGACCGCCTGCAGTATCTCTCTCACCGGCGTGACGTGGCTTCCCTGTACTTCTTCTATAAATACTTTCATGGCTTCTGCTCTGACGAACTTAAATCACTGGTGCCCCCTAGATGTGAATTTGCACGATTGGCAACTAGGTCCCACCCTTTTACACTGAAACCGATGAAATGTAACCGCAATTTCTACTCCAACAGCTTCTTTCCTCGTACTTCCCGCCTGTGGAATTCCCTACCGCATGCTTGCTTCCCCGACGGCTACAACCTCCAGGAGTTTAAATGTAAGGTCAATAGACACCTCCTAACACACTAACTCACACCCACTCTCTCCAACTCTCTCCCTATGTACATCCTAAGTCGTCTATCACCCTCCTTCTGACATTTCCCATACCCAATCTCTCTATGTAACCCCCTGCGCTATAGTGGCAGTGGAAAGCCTTGCTTGGGGTGACACGATTAAAAAAAAACATGGGGTCCATGATAAAAAAATAACAGGTTAAGAATCACTGGCCTAGATTATCTTTCTTAAGTTTATTGATTTATTTTTAGGTTTTTTATGTCATACTTGATCTGAAATATTTAAATTTCGTATATTTAAGATTATACTCATTATTCATGAGTTAAGTGTTATTGGTAGAATTCAATTGTATTCTGTTTGTTATCATTTTATTTCTTTGTAATAGTACATTAAGGACGAATATAAATTGAATTTAAAGGCCGTATGCATTAATATGACATTATTTTAGAAAACATTCTGGAAATATTTTCGGTTAGGTATAAAGCCAAACTTGCGAGAAATCGTGTTTTAGGCATTTATTTGCTTCGTAATATACTACTGGAAGTGTGTTGTGTTGCAGTAACTGTCGGCTCGGAACGAGAAATCGGGGAGCCGAGTTCGAATTCCTGTTGAATTCCTTGCATTCACTTACGCTCAAATACCCTTTGGAAAGATATTAATCCGTCTCTTCCTTCCAGTTATGGGTTAGATAACAGGAGAGATTGAGTTCGCTAGCCTTGGCTGGAAACCAGTCCACAGCAGAAAATAATGCCATCCTACTGTGCATTAATCTCCTGCCCAATCAGTTATGTCACTTCCGATACATTACTGGCCACACGCGTATCACGTATCATCGGATTAATTGATTTGATGCCATTCAGGGAATATTACTTTATGTTACCCTGGCTAAGAGAAAGTATACCGGTGATTGCAGAAATTAATTAAACTCAAAATCTGTGCCTTATATATATATATATATATATATATATATATATATATAAATTTGTGAATTATCAGTGTGAGTTTGGGTGCTTAACAATAAGTTTTTCTTTAACTTAATAAGGTTGTGTTTGAAGTATCGTAAAATAATAATGATTTTCGCCATATGTGAACATAGACACATATAAATATCTTTTTACTGTTAGATTATTTGTAGACGGAATTATAGAAATATTATAGAATAAAAATCTCTTGGTGAATTTTTGTTACCTGCATTTTTTAACATGACTGTACTTTTGGTCGTTACTTAAGATATATTTAAATTTATTTAAATTTTGTCTTCAATTTTACTTGGAAGACGTTGGATGAAGCATGATGTGCTTGCAAATTATATAAACCTATCTAAAAATATTAGAATTTTATTTTTTAATGATTATATTTAAAATATTATGAGAAATATATATTTGAAAGAGATTTAAATGATTTAAAATACGCAATGTTTGTTTTGATAAGCTCGTAGAAATATGTTATGCAAGATTAAGTGTGCTCTCTGGACAATTTGTGAAAATCTCATTATCTTAATTTGCTTTCTCTTAGTGTCTATTTCAATTAATTTTCAATTATGTTAAACCTGTATATTAAAACAGGTATTGTCATGTACCGGACAAGTCCTGGCAGTTAAATATTTTCGTTCAATTTCCACCGACCAAAATGGAACAGTTTCTTTGGTACGGCACGCTTACTATTTTCATGAAATAAATGCAGAAAAATGCATTTAGCTTTCATGATTTATGTGCAAAATGAACAATCATCCTAGATGTTCAATATATGCGGTTTCATGTTCAACACAAAGTTTGTAAGCATGGTAACAATGCCAGTAGTATTTTTGTTGAAAGATTCGAGTGGAATTTCATTCAATATTTCAGTTCTACTTGAATGAATCAATATTGACGATGTCACAAATTAGGAGTATACTCATGATACAATAATCCATTTAGAGGCCCACTCAGATAGGAGATTTTCTAATCGCCGCTTAGATGTGGAAAAAGGCCTAAAGTATGGTTACCTAGTGAGAATCGAACTCACTACTATGTTGTTACTGGTTCTAGCGAGACAAGCGCGCTAAGCATTACACCACGCCAAGATGCCCAAGGCCAACTGAGAAAGATGGGTTAGAGATGGTGTAATTTCTCGGGTTTTCTGTTAGCACTTTTCATAAGCAACCCTGAATGAATGTTTGTCTAAACCGGCACGATGATTTTGTAATTTAAAAGATTTAGCAAACAAAACCTTAGCATGGTTATTTTGCGCAATCCTTTGAAGGTTTTATTCCTTGCTATTTTTCTTTGTCTACGGCTATATCGTGTTGAATACACCGGTTGCCGTTCGATCACCGAAGTTAAGCAACATCGAGCCTGGTCAGTACTTAAGTGGATGAGTATTTGTGAATACCAGGTGCTGTAAGCGTAAGGACCAAGAATGGTTCACCGGTCCTCCAGGTTTAGGGGTGGGTGCAGAGCTAACAACCCTACCCCGTAAAAAACAGTTTGTTACAGAAACAGCAACAAAAATTTGCTATTCTATGCACTATCTGGATAAATAAATGATGATGATTTTTCATTACTTGATCCCATTTTCATTGACTACAATTTCTATGGGATATATTTCTTGTAGTTATGTTGACACCGTTCTTATACATTTATCGTCATTTGTTGAATTCTCAAAAACACGCTTCTTATATATTGCATTCGTATATTTACTCAAGTCAGACAATATATATGACTAAATATTTTTAGGTGTTCTTAAAGTCCTCAAAAAAACTCGCCATCCATAAAAGAGTGATGGCGTGTATAGACTTTTTTTCTATTCAGTTTTGTTGATTTCAAATGATGAATGTAAGTTTGGAATGAGATAAAACGAATAACCTTAGAATATGCAATTATTTCGATAATATGATACTATTTGAACTCTGTAATGGTTTTTCGATTATGAATTCGGAATCGTAAAAGCGAGTTCGATTCCATGTAGTGTTCATTTCAGTCTCTTGCGCGCAAATACGCGGTTTATTTATGTAATTAGGTGTATGCTGCCAAACCCTTTGCCTTCAGTTCATCATGCTGGTACAAAGAGTTTTAACGGTTTCAATGTGCCCCCCTACATCAAAATCGAAAGGCTTTCATGTGGCCAAATGTAATGTGGGATATTGTCAGAGAAATACTCCTGTTTGCGTAGCATGCTGTAGAGTCTTGTTGCCAGATATGGGTTCTTCCAACATTCCAAATATGCAGCCCTACCACATCAAGGCACTTAATCTGGTCTCTGTCTTGTGTCTGAAGTACGGTGGTGAGAAGAATAGAAGCCAAACGTCATTATTACTCGTGATCATGCCAAAGAGTTTAGTATGAACGATTAAACTTATATCTCCATTCGTATCCTCGGCACTCTCCTCAGATTAACACCAAAACAACTCTATGCATCCATCTCTTCTCTCCCCAGTTATGTGTTTAATATCATACAGAGTGTTCTATAGACTTGGTTGGCAACTATTTTATCCAGAATGAAACAGCAGCCTAATGCAGATGAAAAATAACCTACCTCGTCTGTCATGTATCGAAGAACATAGACACTCAAGCATGCAACACGTATGGCATTTAAGTAACTGAATAGCGTTTGAATTGGAAAACAAAAGCAAATATTCCGCGATATGTTTCAAAATATTGATAAATATTGGGCTTTCTGATAACGTTTAATGCATTTACGATGTAACCGTAAAAATCGCTTTTGTTTGTTCATTTTGTATTAATGTTCTTGTCAGTTAAAACAAGTTTTTTATAAAAAAACTTCATTGACAAAAATTAATACTTCCACGCTTACAATCCTAGTCAATGCAGTCTTTGCTGTCGTAGGAACAGCTTCTTATTCCTCATTTGAATATATATTATTTGTGACAGCGTGATGTAAAGATTTTTGCTTAAGTAGTTAAAAAGCATTGCAAAGAACCCACGATTTTTAAGGGTAGTTGTATATTTTAAGAGAAAAGGTGTGAAAACTTTATCATCCACGTGTTTTCTCAAGTGATATTGTTTCATTAAATATAACTGCAACATGCGAAATGCCTTTTTGTATAACTGCATTTTCACAAGAATTTCACTTTCATTTACAATCAGTGTTTATCTTACATCTCAGCAAAATGGAAGATAACAATTTTAATTTTCTGTTTTATTTCATTTAATTTTGAATCCTTTGCTATTGTTCTTATTATTATTCATATATTTCTTTACAGATTTCTCATTATACCCGGACGGCTGCAATGGTTTCGTGTTCTTCCTAAGAGGTAAGTTTTGTTAAATTTATAATATAAAGCTCTTAAGCTGTCATATTTCAATATTAATGAAATTATCTATTGCTGCAAGTTCGTCGCCTGGACCACTTCAATATGTGCCTTGATGCGTAAAATCAATATTTTCCTCTGCAAGATGTGTGTGATATTTTTAAAAAAAATCTTTTTTTTTTTCATATTCAGATATTTTATTCATGGGAAGAATAGGACAAAACTTTTAGACAGTTACTTTCATGAAATTGATATTAAAATCTAGAATTGAAAGTAAAATATAAAATCTCGCGTATTTCGAAGGAAATCTATCTAAATATCCATTCTCCCCTGGTTAGATAGGATTTACTTTATTCAGTATCTGTTTCATGTAAGTTATATACGAGCTATAAAATAAAATCTGAAATATATTATAACACATCATTTTAATACCTTTTTGTTTTTAATGATATATATATATATATATATATATATATATATCAGCATGCGGTTGTAGATATAGAAGAATCCAAAGGAGTATCCTGTACATACAGTGGTAGGATAAATCTCTAAGAAAGATCTAAATATATATGTATATAAATATAAGAAAAATTAAGACAAACTCATTATTCCATGGTAATTCTGAAGTATGGCCTATTCAAGGGGAACCATCATCAGCTTCCGTTTTATTGTACAAAGGATTTTACACGAATGGAATTCACAAAGACCCAAAAACACCCGAATATATATATATATATATATATATATATATATATATATATATTAGGTTTTGCTCACGACTCTGAATTACATTCATTACATCAATCTTCAACTAATTAACATATCATACTGGTTTATTTACGATTTGAATTATAATGTTACTTTTTAAAAGTTATATGGGTAAAATTATATGCACCACTAATTTATACTTATTAAATGTATAAACACGTTAGGTAAATCGTGGGTCCTTAAAAAAGGGAAAAACGTAGTGGAAAAACAGATTAAATAATTTAATTATAAAAGTAAATTAAAATTAGCACTTAACTGTTTGATTGTTTTAACTATAATTCTCTAAATAAAAGTTCCAAGAGCCTCACATCGTACTGAACAAATTACGAGAGATGATCGTAACAGGAGAAACTATGGAGATAATACCAATATTATGTGCGAAAAGGCTAACTTTCGAATTTCAGCTTTCGTGCAAATATTAATGCAAGAATGTTGGTTCATGAAACATTACACGATAGACGATAAAGTATACGTAATAAATTACGTTCCTTCAACGTTGTGAACATAGCAAAGTGGTCACATGTTTATTCGCCTAAAGAGAGTGAACTTTGTAGCGACACTAATACCATTATAAACACTTAATGTATTATACAAAATCAAGTAACATTAATAATATTATTAATAGCATTAATAATAATCATAATAATAACAATAATAATATCAATATATCTACACTTAAAACAAAACCTTCATGGCCGCTTGCACTTTTTCAAATATATATATATATATTTTTTTTTATCAAAGAAAAGTATTTATGCAGTGTTAATTTGCAAATTATATATATATATATATATATATATATATATATATATAATTTTCAGTCGGAATTCAGCCAATGGCCCAATATTGATTTCAATCATTTAGTGTCTTCAGGCGTTTTATATTAACCATTATTTTCTAAAGTGTTTTACTCGAACGCAGAACAGTAACATTATGAACGCTTAACTGGAAACTTAAAATAAGGGAGGAGGTGATCAATGAATGTAAACACTTTTATCTCGCTTTGCATGATTCTAAAATATATTTTCTGATTTGTTTACATCCAGGCATTACTTTGGATCTTTAATTTATTTGTTCTGAAAATGATACTACAGCTAACTTCTATTTTTGACAAAATGTTCATACATCACTACCGCTGCACAAAAAAGACAAAAACAAATATCATTATTAATGGTGAAACATTAAGTAAGCCTGAAGATTTACGAGTAAAAATGAATGAAGCAATCATAAAATGGTACAAAAATATACAAAACTTCTATATTGAAACTATGAATGTCGAATCGAAAAACATCAGAGCCAAAGTGGGTACATGTGCATGGTTTCGAATATTAACAAGTAACGTAGCATATCGAATTGTAAAGGACCATCAGGATGTTTTTCCCAACTATCCCTTTTACCAAATTATTATCATAATAAAATCTAAGTTGGTTAAAATTAAGCCAGAAAAATTAACAGCTCTGTGCAATTTATTAAGTTTTACATTACAAGCCAACTAATGGGTCCAGAAAATTAGAAAATAAACAAAACATTCTATCATAAAATATAACATAAACATTTTTCCCTATCAATATCTGCAAAGTGATTTCGAGGATCTTGAATTTTGCAACACAGTGAATAAATATGCCATCATATCATACAAATATAAGTTTACATTGCTGGAAATCTATACTATCTCACAAGCATTGATTAAAAAATCAGAAAGTAAACATTTAATGTACCACAATTTTTATTTGACAGATACAAGATCTCCAAACTAATTGGTCAGTATATTCTAAATAATAACAACGAAATATTGCTCATAGACAAACACGAATTATATATAGATGCCGGGTTGATGCTAGTGCCGGATAACCGAAGAGAAAATGACAATAAGTAAAATTCTTTTTAAATTTTTCAAAAGTTTCAATTTTTAAATAGATGTCGAAATGAATAAAAAAACAATAATTAGATCTAGAAATTAGTGTCTCCCCATATATGAAGCCTAATAAAAATGTAATATATGTGACACTGTATTTGACCATCCTGTTAATATAATCAAACATATCCCTAAAATAATATAAAAGAGGTTATCTAAAAATTCCACTCAAAAAGCAGTTTTTGATGACAAAACGAATGATTATGAAACGCTTTGAATCAAAATGGCCATAAATCTGTATTAGAATATAAATTTCAAATAATAAAGTAAATGAAGCGAGGAAATGAAATATAATTTGGTTCAACCTCTCTTTTAATTTAGAAGTAATGTCCGAAAAGGGAAATATTTTTCAAATCAATTAATGAACACACCCCTAAAGTGTCGGAATTACGTAAGATATTCAATAAAAATACAATTAAATTAAGTTATATATAAAAGCAAAACGCCAAGAATTTTAATAAATACGTGCATACTAATATTGTTAATGAAAAATATACCTACAAAGAAAAAAACAAATGTTCATTTGACAGAGTTTGTGAAATAGGACTTAATCACGAAACAGAAAATACAAATGAACAGAGAAAAGTTATATATAGGATGTACTGAATTAAGATTTAAGAAACGTTGATATAATCCCAAATAAATATTTAAGCTGGAGAGCCATCAAAATTGTACGTAACTAGCCAATCAATTAGATGATAAAATGACGATGAAGCGCATGCAACCTAGAGTATATTGAAGAATACAAACCCTGCAGCAGTGGTTATGTCTGGAAGTTGTGCCAAGAAGAGAAGTTAGCTATAGTATCATTTCCGGAACGAGAAAAGTTTCTAAATGAAAGATCCAATGTAATATCTCGATGTAAACATATCAGAAAATTTATTTTAGGTTCATACTATCCCGGATGAAAATGTTTACAATTCTTTACCAGATCGTCCTTTGTTTGAAACTTCCAAAAACGAATTCTGAATGTTCCTGGGATGCGTTTAAAAAACGTTGGAAAATCCGGTAAGAGCAAAATCTTGAAGATACTAAAAGGGTGAAACTAATGTTACGTAATCGGCTGAAGTTGGAATGAAAATATTTAAAAACTCTACATTATATATGTACCAAGAAATTTTAAATATAATTGTGTACGGATCTAACTTACTTCTGACCAATTAATCGAAAGCGAGAGCGCTCCAAGAAAATATCAATTAAAAGCAATATCCTTATAAGCAGGAAAGAGAATAGGGAATCTAGAATTATAAAATAAACACAGTCTCGATGAGTGAATACATCATACCGGAGTCCACAGGAAACGTCGTAGTCGGCATGAAGCTGCTCAGCTAAGGTAGCAAATTATTTGCTTTAAAACTATCAACGCACTATGTGAAACACAATATCAGCAATTTTAGAAAAAGAAACTGCTTGCCAAAGGATCTTTTATCAGTAAAACAATTTAAAAAGCAAACTTGGCACCAAAATCATTACAACTCAAGCCACACACACACATACACACATGTGTGTTTATATATATATATATATATATATATATATATATATATATATATATTTGTATGTCTGAATATACATTCATGCATATATCTATATCTATATATGTGTGTCTGTGTATATATATATATATATATATATATATATAATAATGTTTGTCTATGTATATATTATAAGAAAGTGAAAGAACTGATAGATTTTACAACTTACTGTTCGGTTATGAAAAATGCTAAATACTGAGTTGAGCTTAAATGAATAATTTTATTACAATGGTTTATAAAATCATTATAATTATTTATTTTTGAAAATAGAAAATAAATTCTTGCTTACTTAGAAAGTAAAAGAGGGATAGTTAGAGGAAGCTGAACAATATATTTATGGCTGTGTCAGTAATACGCAAGTCGATCATTTAGGTCTCTCTCTCTCTCTCTCTCTCTCTATATATATATATATATATATATATATATAAACTCTTCGAAATAGACGAATGAGAATCGGACAACCCCTTTCAAATTTTTTCTTTGTGTGTCATATGTGAGATTTCAGAGCTGCTAGTGACATGCATACAAGTCTACATATTTTGCAAGAGGGAGTATCGCTGGGCATGTCAGTAATATTTTACTGACACTTTTCACCGTTGTTTTTCATCTTAAGCGGGTCATTACGACTGATTTCAAACTTCTGCTACCACTCTGGTTCAAATATCTTCAGTTATTTCTATCCAGGGCCAAAATTAGTATGTGTTACATTTATTGCTGACAAATTACTTTGTAGTTTATCTTTACACTTCTTTGTCTGCTAAATTATATATAGAGAGTTTGTCCCCAAACCAAATCACCTTTTGAATTTATTGTCAGTTTGAATATTTATAAATATTAATCCAATATTTAACTGAAACTCGTTAATCTTCTTTGAATGTGAATAAAATTTGTATTTAATTTTAACCATTAATCTTGATTGCAAGTAAAAAGTGTGCGGCTATTATTAAAAGAGTGTATAATGCTTTTTGAATACCATAACATGAAAGAGAGAGATAGGAAGAGAGAGTGGGAGAGATAGAGGGGGATAGAGAGGGAGTGAAAAAACATCCTGACCCGACACAGTAACCCAAAATTCAAGCAGTGGATTAAACTATTGATTTAAGGTAATGTAATGATTCCACTTGAGATCTGAAGGTGGATAAGAATGAGGAGGCGCAGTGCATTGCTTTCAGGGAGATTTGCTTGGTCCATGCTTATGGGCTAGAGAGATTGCCTGTGATGGTCGACAGATAGGAGTTTCGTTTTAGAAGCATTGATATTTATGAGCCATTTATACCCCCAATCTACCACTAAGTCGTGGTCCATTTCACGATCAAAAATAAAGTTCTGTTTGTCCGCCTCGCCAGATTTCTTTCTGATGCTGGAGTAAATGATGGTGTGTTCTGCACAGACACCTACTTGGGATATGATCACGTCTGAGAGATCATTTAAGAAGATTATGTGAAGTCATGCCCATTCAAATCGCAACTATTTATTTGGTTAGATATGAAAGACTGGTTCAAGCATCCAGTGACACCATAGGCTTGTAGCTTGCGCAAAAGGCCAGCGTAACAACCCCCTTTCAAATGCCTTGGACATGTCCAGGTCACAGCATAGAGCCGAGTTCGAATTCCAGTTGAATTCCTTGCATTCACTTACGCGCAAATACCCTAGGGAAAGGTATTAATCCGTCTCTTCCTTCCAGTTATGGGTTAAATAACAGGACAGATTGGGTTCTATAGCCTTGGCTGGCAACTGGTCTACTGCAGAAAGCAATGGCAACCTACTGCAGGATAATCTTCTGCCCAGTCAGTCATGTCTCTTTCAAGAACTGATCGCCCAAGCGTTTTTCACGTATGGTACTTAACTGACTTACTGACTCTGTGATAAATCGGAAGAAATCTAATGATAATAGTTTTAGCCAAAAATTGAGATAATTAGTATTTTTCTCGTCCAGCTATATTTGGAATTCATGCAAATATTTTTCTTCTTTTAAAGCGTTGTCTCCGGAATTATCCCTTAAAAAGGAAAAAAGACCAGTGTGTACCTTAACTTGTGAAAACCGCATATAAAAGTGAATGTCTGAATCAATTGATTTTTTAATTGAAGCAAGAAGTTACGCTGAAGGCAGAAATGGACATTAGTTTCCATCTGAATTAGTTTTTGTGAAGCCACCTTTATTTTATTATTAGAATTAACAATGGTGAATTTGATTTCCTATTTGGTTGTTTTTTTTATTATCATTATAATTGCTTCCCTCATTTAAACATTATGATAATCGAATACCAGTGATATTAAAACCTAATTTACTTCCATATAATAACAAATATGTGGATGATATCGTTCAAAATTCAGTGATTTGCTTGTCTACTACAACATCAACATTAATCATATTTCGTTATTATACATCATTAATTACGTCAGAATTTTACCAGTTTCAGAGTAATTTAGGACTATGTTGAAGATGTTCTTTACTCACTTCCGCACCAGGAAAGATGCAACAGGTGGACTTTATAATGTGGAACTACTTTCGGTCAATCCAAACATTTACGGGGACTACTATTTCACTGACACTGATATTCCACTCACCCTAACTATGTTACTACAGTGAAAAATTTAATGCCACAGAGTGGGAATCCCCCGATACGAGTGTTGTCATTTTCTTCCGTCCTAATTACAAGAAGAAAAAAATATTAGGCATTGGTCTTGGTTCCATCATAAAGAAAATGCATTATGTTTGGAATTTTCGCTTTACAGACCTTTTACCTCGTGGCTTTCAGCGGGGATCAGATAAAGGTATATATTTTTTTTTATAAGCGTTTCACCCCGAACAAGGCATGTCACTGCCACTACTGCGCAGGGGGCTACGTAGAGTGGAGAAAGGCTGATTAAATATAGGAAATCTCAGAGGGTGGGTAATAGGCGGGTAAGGATACTGAGAATGAGGGTTGGGTAGATGAGAGTGTTCTGAGAATAGTTGGGAGTTAGTGTGATAGGAGGTGTCTATTGACCCTACATTTAAACACCTGGAGATTGTAACTGTCGGGAAAGCAGACTTGTGGAAGGGAGTTCCACAGGCGGGAAGCGCGAGAAAAGAAGCTGTTGGAGTAGAATTTACGGTTACATCTTATTTGTTTAACTGTAAAAGTGTGGGACCTAGTTGCTAATCTAGTATCTCGTGTAAATTCGTGCTTAGGCGGCACCAGTGATCTAAGCTCATCGGAGCAGAAGCCATGAAAGTACTTGTAGAAGAGGCACAGGGAAGCCACATCACGCCGCTGAGAGAGCGGCTGCAGCCGGTCTGCCAAGTCAGTATCAACCACGTTACAGATCCTCCTTTGTATTTTGTCAAGAAGCCCAAGGAGAGCAGCAGGGGCACCCGACCAGATATGGCAGCAATATTCAATACACGGGCGGATGGTAGATTTGTATATGTGCAGAATAGATTCAGGTGGGAAAAATTTCCTGGCCCTGCACAGGGAGCCGATTTCATAGCAGCAGATTTGGCAATGGATTCAATATAGTCATTCCATTTGAGGTCCGCCGAGAGTGTAAGGCCAAGGAGGCGTAGTATTTTACTCTCTGGAAGGCTAGCCTGTCTCATGCTAATGGGAGGTAGATGCGATTGTCTATGGTGGTTAGTTGATAACAGCTTTGTTTTAGAGGCATTGAAATTTACCAACCATTTCCTACCCCAGGCCACTACGGATTGGAGGTCCCTTTCAAGTACGGCAGCGAGGTTCACTTTGTCGTCCAGACCTGGTTTCTGATCGATGCGATTGTTGTGTCATCGGCATACATGCCAACTTGGGATCTAATGGTGTCGGGGAGATCATTAATGTAGATCAGAAAGAGCGTGGGACCTAGGATGGAACCTTGAGGGACGCCCGCGTTCGTATGGTAGTTTTGGGAGGCATGACCATTTAATACCACCTTCAATGTGCGGTTAGAGAGGAAAGACTGGATGAGGTCAAACAGATGTCCAGTTATCCCATAGCTCCGCAGTTTGCACAAGAGGCCAGCATGCCAGACCCTGTCGAATGCTTTGGAGATATCCAAGGCAACGGTTCGGGCTTCACCATTCTTGTCGAGTGCCTGGTATATCTACTCGGTAATGGTCGTTAGCATATCAGCAGTAGACCTGGTGAAGCGAAACCCGTACTGTTTGTCAGAGAGAAGCCCGTTGGCCATAAGACGCTGAATCACCTCGGCGTTGATAATGGCTTCGAAAACTTTGCCAAAGATTGGAAGGAGACTAATAGGACGGTAATTGGCGGGGTCTGAGGGTTCGCCAGAATTCTTAAATATAGGAACTACGCAGGAGGACTTCCAACAGGCAGGAAAGCAGAAAGCAGATAGGCAGAGGTTATAGAGTTTAGAGAGGACAGAGGAAAATTCTGGGGCACATTTCTTCAGTACTATGACTGGGATTCCGTCACCGCCACTCGCTTTGTGTGGGTCAAGTTGTGCAATTATCTTGGCGACCAGCGAGGGTGTTATGTGGACGTTATTTAGTTGTGCCTTAGTTCTGGGTGGGAAGTCTGGTGTAGGTATTACTAACGAGTCCAGTGTCGAATTGGTTGAGAATCTAAATCTTATTAATAAAATATTTACCAATATTCAAGTTGATCTCTCTAATATCAAATTTACACGCCTTTCTTTTTTAACTTTAAGAATACGTCTGTATTTTCCTATATTTATTTTTCTTTTGGGAAATCGATTTGCTAATTACATTTGTGCAAAATAGGAATTACATTGTTTGTTGTTGGAGACATTTAGGAAAGATATAAAAGAACGGGAAATAAAGAAGAATAATGAGAAGCGGAGAAAAAGAGGGGATTGCAGGTTGAAAGAGAGGTAAATAAGGGGAAACAGAAAGATGATGAAATCCGGCTTATCCCAAACTTTGTATAAACTCATGACCTTTGGACTAGTCCATTTGAAGTAAGCCATGCATAGTCAGAAAGGTAGCTGTTTCGGACAAGGTTACGCAGATAATTTTCTTTGTCGCTATGCGTAGGCTCGAGCAGTCTGATGTTGATAAGAACTGTTATATTCGGTTTTTACCTATATCCATTAACTCATTAAACACACTGGATTAACTTATCCTTCTTTATTTCAATTAATACTTTTCTGTTTCGCTTACATCATTATCATCGTATTTTCTTTCATTTGAAATATTTTAATATTGATTTTTTTCTTAAACAAGAATAAAATCTAAAACTCTGCTGTTGTCTCAAACAGGGCCAGAAGCAATTGATGAATATTAAAGAATAATGTTTTATTATTAAGAAGCAAATAATGAATGTAAAGATTCAATTCGTATCAACAAAGTTTTAATATTAAAAATATAAGAATAAAGGAAACAGTGCAAAAGATAAAAACACTTCACAACAGATTTTGGGCAACCCAATTAGCATGTCCTGTTAAAAAAATACGACTGAATAGCGAGTTCAATCCGTACTGGGTGCCCACTATATTAGGCCGTTTGCTCTCTTTTAACGACGCTTAAAAATTCACCACATAAATTCATGTTTTAATATTATTAAGCAATATCAAAAAGAAATTAATAGGAATAATAAAGAAACAATTCAAAAGATAGAAGTAATTGATAGCAAAGTAATATTATAAAGTAATATTAAATAATAATGCAGAAACAATTTTCAAAATTAAAAAAATGTTTTACTAAAAATGTTACCCCATAATTTTAATACTGAATTAAAAAAGAATTAACAGGTTAGACATTTTATAAATATCTGTATTGTCCGGGGTAGAATTCTGTAGGAATTATTCACATCGAATAATCATGCATTTGATTTTAAGGAAACTATCAAGCATATAATCCGTATAAAATTCAAACTTGGTGAGCCTGAATGCCTAACGTCGATTTACTCAAATAAAATGCTCCTAATGGAATGCAGCTGAAAAACTGAACTGCTCCTAATTGCACAAGTCAACACTTCATTCCTGGAATTGCTTCTTTCTAAAATTATCGACAAGACGAAAGTTTTCGATAGTGGCTTCCCTGTGCCTCTTCTACAAGTACTTTCATGGTTTCTGCTCCGATGAACTTAGATCATTGGTGCCGCCTAAGCACGAATTTACACGAGATACTAGATTAGCAAATAGGTCCCAACCTTTTACAGTTAAGCAGATAAGATGTAACCGTAATTTCTACTCCAACAGCTTATTTTCTCGCGCTTCTCGCCTGTGGAATTCCCTTCCACATGTCTGCTTTCCTGACAGCTACAATCGCCAGGTGTTTACATGTAGGGTCAATAGACACCTCCTATCACACTAACTTCCAATTATTCTCCCAACACTCTCATCTACCCAACCCTCATTCTCGGTATCCTTACCCGCCTATCACTCACCCTCTGACATTTCCTATATTTAACCATTCTTTCTCTACCCTATGTAGCCCCCTGCGCAGTAGTGCAGTGAAATGCCTTGCTCAGTATACACCTCCTATCACACTAACTTGCATCTATTCTCCCAACACTCTCACCATCTACCCAACCTTCATTCTCGGTATCCTTACTCGTCTATCACCCTCTTTCTGAATTTTCCTATATCTAACCATCCTTTCTCACCACTCTATGTAATCCCCTGCGCAATAGTAGCAGTGAAATTCCTTGCTCGGGGTGAAACGATCATTAAAAAACAAAATAAATCTGGCTCAAGTTTTGCATTCTAATCATTAGCTAAAAGTACATGAGATATCCACAAAAATGAATTGATCCACCGAAACAGGCCAGTCCTGAACACAAGGCCATTAATTGTACATGCATTATCTACTATGGTTAACGTCCACCTGTCAACGTATACTTAACTGATCTCCGCATGTCACCATCAAGACTTGCTCACAAGCAAGTGGCGCCTATCGCCCAGCTTTCAAAATATGCTAAGACATATTAAAACACCTTTAAAGATGTGCGGGCAGAGGAAATATATTTGCGCGGAAATCTTAATCAGCAAACCAAGTTAAAACAATAATTTACTTTCCTGCAGTCACTCACATACCCCTGGGAAATATGAATTCGTTGCTTCTATCCTAAGGGCTGTGGGTTAGATAATATCATAGACTGAAATCTGTAGATCTGAGAAGCATTTGCACTAAGAGTACATTCTTCATTTAAAAATATAGCGATTGCAGCTGGAGAAAAATATATTATATATTACACCATCGCAAAATACTTTTAAACAAATATTTCCATAGATTTATAGGATTGTTGAAGTCATTTGAGGTAGAAATGTTCTTTTTTTTTTGTCCGAAGAATATTGAGGTACTGCTTAAATGATTGTACATATTCAAATTTAATTTATTATTTAGAGCCCAGAACATATTAATATCCGAATGAGCCAATCCATGGCAATTCTGGAGAGTTTCCAACTCATTAATATTCGGCACAATCAGTTTTGAAACATGCCGTTTTGCCTTCTCGTCGTAGAAATTGACACCTTTTCAATCTGCCTAAATTATCCGTTTTTATTTTATAGACGCATTGAAATGGGCGTATTAGTAGAAATATCTTTTGTAGTTTTTCTTTCACCGGTTAGAGAAACTCAGAATGTCTATTGAACAGGTGTAGAGGCTCATCCCTTGTTCCCTGTTTAGGATGTAGTTTCAGGCTTTCTTTTTGTTCAATGTTTTCACTGTTTTCTTATTTATTTATTTATTTATTTTTCAATTGGAGTAGATAGACTAAACTATCGCCCGGTTCACACTCCACCCATGTCTATTGAACAGGTGAAGAGGCTCATCCCTTATTACCTGTTTAGGATGTAGTTTCCGGCTTTCTTTTTTCCAATCTTTTCACTTTTATGTAGCCCCCTGCACATCAGTGGCGTTACCGCCTTGCTCGGGGTGATATGATTAAAAAAAAACAAAAAACAATTATACTTCTGCGATCCCTCCACACGAACTACAATACATTCATCGTTTGCAAGTCCGCTTTAGCAAAGTTTTCTGCACATTCAAAAGTTTTTTGCAGCTTTTTCTATATCGAACGTTATCATAATTTATTCGCTTTTCATCGATTCATATGATTTGTCGCAGAAACACGATCACCGTTGTTATATAATCCGAGAGAATGTGATATTCAGCTGTCTAGTTTCTAAAAGAACCATAGTCTCATTTTTTTAATTTTTTATTTTATTTAATGATGAACCTTTGAAATCTCTTCCGTTGAAATCTTCGGATTATTCTACACGATACCAAGTAGTGCGACTTCATCAATGTCGGAATAATCCCCTAGAACATACCTGATCGTTTAGGTTAGGAAAATAAATTATTCAAACCGATTTTGGACGTCTGGCGAGCTACTTTATCAACCAAATAAATACTCTGAATAATTTGCTGCAGTTCTGACGCTAAACTTTTCCAAAATTCAGAGAGCGTTCATTTGCTGCCAAAATATTACCATTCAGTAAAGTCTGACACGCAAATGAACGATGCAAATTTTCAGTCAAGATAATCTTATAAATCAGAACCAAAGCAAACAAATGTCAATTTTAGTTCCTTTTATATTAACAGTGAAAATCTTGCAAGAACATTTGCAATAATCTAACAGTTCCCAAGAATGTATGATAATTAGAACACAGTTTTTTTTAAATCATTTTACTCCAAGCAAGGCATTCCATTGCCACTATTACATAGGGGGTTACATAGGGGAAGGTGCTGAGAGAGCGATTAGATAAAGGAAATGTCAGAAGGAGGGTGATAGTATGTAAGATGGTACATACGAAGAGTATTTGAGAGAATGTGTGAAGTTAGTGTGTTAGGAGGTGTCTATTGACCTTAGATTTAAACACGTGAAGATTGTAGCTGTCCGGGAAGCAAGTATGTGGAAGTGAATTCCACAGGCGGGAAGTGCGAGAAAAGAAGCTTTTTGAGTAGAAATTGAGGTTATATTTTATCGGTTTTACTGTAAAAGGGTGGGACCTAGTTGCTAGTATCTCGTGCAAATTCTTACCTAGGGGGCATCAGTGAACTAAGTTCATCGGAGCAGAAGCCGTGAAAGTATTTATAGAAGAGTCACAGGGACGCGACGTGACGCCAGTGAGAGAGTGTGTGCAGCCTGAGGAGATTAGCTGATTAGATGTGACTACAGTATTCACTACAGGGGCGGATGGTAGATTTGTATAAGTGCAGGATAAATTCAGATAGAAAAAAATTCCTGGGTCTGCACAGAGAACCGACTTTCATAGCAGCGGATTTAGCAATGGATTTGCTATAGTCATTCTACTTGAGGTACACTGAGAGTGTGAGGCCAAGCAGGCGTAGTGTTTTACTCTCTGAGAGGGAAGCCTATTCCATAAGGACACAGAATATGAGAAGATTTAATGCGGCTACCGACTTGAATTAATATCATTAGAAAGTTATTATTTAGAATAATTCTTATCCGGTACAAAGCAGTACACTAATTCGATATAGATTCAAATATAAAGAACACATCTGATGACGATATAGCCTTAAACTTGATCAGGTTCATTTTTAATCATTGGGTAAATAATGTCTTAAAAATAGCGGGGAATTGTTGTTGAAATGGAACTTATATCTGATGACCAGAATACGAAAGCAAGGTTGGTGGTTAGCTGAAATGTGTCTGGATTAGTCGTATTTAAAATAGAAAATATATAATATGTGAAAATAGAAATAGTTGAACTAATTAATACGTTTCCCCAAAACTCTTTCTATAGAAATAGCTATAATTTCGAAACCATGGCGATGACTTCACTTAAAACCCGAAGATCTTCTATGTGCCCTGACTATTCAGGAAATAGGCGATCATGGCTTTCCACGTTTCTCTATCCCATGTAGCTTTTAGTATGTTTTCTCCTGTTAAACCTCGCAACCACCGTTCCGCCATCCACCTGATCAGTTTTTTCAAATATCTTATCCGCTCTTTTCCTCTGTCTCTTTTTCTTTCTATCTGGCCTATCAGTATCAGGTTCTCCAAGTCCTTCTTCCTCATTGCATGTCCCATGAATTTCAGTTGTCTCTTCCTGATGCTCACTATTAATTTCCTTTTCGTTGTCTTTTAACACCTAATCATTGCTCACATTCTCGGTCCATGATATCCGCAGCATCATTCTGTAGAGCCACATTTCCACTGCTTCAAGTTCTTCCTTCATTTTTCATAATATTGTCCAACATTCACTGCCGTATTAAAGAACTGACATCATATAGCAATCTAGCAATCTCTCCTTTGTATTTAGTGAAATTCCCTGTGTCTTAGTAGTTTACTCCGCTTCTGGAACGCATATTTCGCCATCGAATCCCTGTGTGGCACTTTTCATTTTCTGTTAGAACATTTCCTAGGTATTTAAATTTTTGTACTTGCTTGTTTTTGATATCTCCCACATGTATTTGGCATTTTGGTTTGCTCTTGTTGCTGATGACCATGCATTCAGTTTTCTTGCAGTTTCTTTGTAGTGCTTTTTTGTCACTCTCTACTGCTACCTTCTGTAGGAGTTCTTGTAGTTTTCTTTCCGTGTCTGCAATCATCACTGTATCGTCAGCATAACGTATGTTGTTCAAATTGTGGAAATTTCATTTATTATTTCAAAACCCGAAGATAGAATCTGATATTTAGATTTCTAAACTTATTAAAATAGTTGTGATTTATTAGTATTTTATGATATTATATTTGGGGAAACTCATCATTTCTTAATATTTTCTTATTCGCACAAGAAAATTGTATTTTAAAAATAAATCATTGCACAAGAATACATGATTATTTTAAAATGTCAATAAACGCATAAACAAGTTAATATTATATTACGGATTCAGACAGCTGTGGCACGTTAAAAAAGAGATTATTAAAAAGTAACCGACCTCTGAATAAATGAGATTTTATACACCAACTGTAGGAAACTGTTTACTTTAGAGCTAGTTACTTTTTGATTATAAAACATTCAAAATCATTTTACTCTGTGTTTGTCAATTTCACCAAACATCGATTGAAGTAATAATAGGATCATAAAACAAATTAATATTACAAAATTCAATCAGAAAAAACAGCATGCAGTTTACATTTCGGTGTTAAATTATTAAATTTCTTTACATGTAAAAAAAAATGAAAATAAAGAAATTGTCGAGTGTTTCCTTCGACAAAATGAATTTATTAAGTCCAATGAATAGGAATATATTTGAATGTTACATTTATTTTATTACTCTTACTTCACAAATCTGTTGTAAATTTGCATTTAGTTATAGATATTGTTTGAATAGCCGCCCATATTGTTTAATGGTTCACTTAAGAAACATCATATAAGCAATGAATCCATGGGTTCAGTCGTAAATTTTAATGGTGCTTGCCAGTTGACGTTTCTCAGCAGTTATGACTGAATTTTTTTCTCTCAATTTGGGTATTGGTGAATAAACACCGGATATCTAGCTAAGGAAGTTAAAAAAGAATAAACTTTGTATTTCTCAGAAAGATGGTTGCAGTCACTTTTTTCTGGAGTAAAATATGTTTGGTTTATTTAACGGTATACCAACATCAATTGTTTATTTACTGCAGACAAAGCGTTTTTCATTAGTTTCGTATGAATCGAAAATGTTGTCTTTTTAAAAAATCAGTGTGTAGATGAGATTTCATTGACAATATATTTCGTCAAAAGTATATTGCTAGTAACATTTTACTTCAAAATATATTGTTGGTAATATATTTTCTGCCAAGAATGTCTTGCTCGATATTTTACAATTAAAATTCTATCTTTATAGTTTCCCAGAATTTGTTCCCAGTTTGAAATCAAAATTTTGCCCTTTCATGAGAACCGAACAGGTGCTACCACTCCGGAATCATAGTAGGGATGGGAACAATAGCTATTCAGAGGTAGTTCCACGATCCTTAAACCTCAATCCCTTGGGATCGTATGTAGTTTATCGCCCTACCTAGCACAAGCATCATCATGACTATATAAAACACAGGCTTTATCGTCGGGTGATAATATAGGTACAGACACATAAAAACAGATAACTTCTAACATAACGATTTTATTGTTTAATATTTGAACATACAATATTTACAATTCTTCTGTAACTGAAGAAGACTATTTTACAAATTTATACCGAACAATTCGGTCCGTTAAGTTCCGTACGTGCTAAACTTTATGACATGACTGTCTTGAAAGAACAGCATCCCTGAAGTATGTTGCCCTATTTATCTGCGTTAGTCAGGTTGCCAACCAAGGCTATAGAATACAATCCGTCCTGCTGTTTAATCTATAACTGGAAGGAGATGGATTTATTTCAACTGGCTCTCAGATTCGACATTACAATCCGATATCTATTGTACAACAATGTACTTTCTAAAGAAAACACTGCTTTTATTGTTCAACCTAAGAGAGCATAAAGTTATATATTTTACATATATAAAAAATAAGATATGCTTGAACAAAAACTACGCTACCAAAAATAGGGCTGTAACAATAAAAACAGTTCAAATTTTGTGTTCCTAAACATTGTCAGTAAAAAATTTTAAAAAAGTAGTTCATAGATTTCAAGGCTGGTTACATTGTCAGAATGAAATAATCTTTTAAAGCATTCAGTAGATAAGTAAATTCCAGGTTTAAACATGTTCATAGTTAAAAATTAAAGCAAGAACAAAGATTTAACTTTAAAATATAAAAGATCGCATGATCATTAGTAAGGACAGATCAATATGCGGGCAGAAAATTTGAAAACATCCAAATGAAAAAATAACGATATTTAACTATCTAGAAAACATTTTAAAAGATGATTTAAAACTGCAACACCTTAATTCATATGCGTATTGTAATAGCGGGATGTGACAAAAGCTCAAAATATTTTAGAAATGGTAAGATTTGAATATAAACAATGAAATGTAAGCTGAAATATCATGTCGCTCTTCCTGTATGGTGATATCTGCAGAATGAGCATACAAAAATGCAGATCTATAGAATGATATTGAAAACTATATGAAGGAAACAAGAGAGTAAAGAGGAATTTTTTATTAAAATATAAACAAATAGATACTTTTATTAAAAATAAAAAAACAGTTGATATTTGTGCGATAGATAATGAGGGAGAAAAGATTACAGAATTTGACAATCACAGGACATATTGGAAGCAAGATGAGCAGCTCCATACAAATTGATGCTTTACAATTCTCATGGAACTTTTTGCTCCATAAGCGATCCCCAGCAGAAAATCAGAAAAAATCGAAGACTAGATCGGGACGGAAGGACGACGGAACGAAAACGGCAAGCGCTGGTGAGTTCGAAGTGGCTAACTGGCACCAAAACGAAGAAAGACCTCTTCCTCCTCCGACAACCGCTTTCGCCGCAGCACATATCCCGGCCCGGTGCCATCTCACGAAATCCCTTGCTTTTGCTGCGCCTTTTCCCGCTGTAGCTTGATAATTCTTACTGCATTAGACTGGTTATCAAAGAAGACGATAGAAACAAAAATGTGCACCTAATAACCCATAGCTGGTGAGAGAAGTGATGGATTCAAACTTTCCCAAGTAAACAAATTTAATATATTCGACTGAAATTAGAACTCGGCTCTCTGAGGTTTCAATTCGAAACGCTATCCATTACTTACTGGGTATTCTGGAAGGGTAATCTATCTCGGTGTTTAAAGAGTGAACAACCTACACAAATTCAAATGTTGGATCTCCTGATACGTTCACTTCACTGATCTTGGAATATGGGTGGATTTGTTTTTTTTATTCTCTCGCTGATAATTTAAACAACAGAGGCAACTGGGATTTCTAATCTTCGACGATAAATTGTCTAAATGCATAAAAACGCTATTAGCTTGTCCGGAAAGTTCATGCCGATACTTAAGTAAAATTGTACCAGAAAAGATTATCACAATAAATATTTATTTTAATTAAATATGAAGCATTTTGATGCACAAATATTCTCTACTTCTTTCAATTTAAAGATTTCGTCGACCCAGAATTTCATTTGTTTCTCGACATTAAGATCGATTTTTATGTCATTCAAAGAATTAAATTTTGTACCATCAGCATTTATTTTGCAAGGACCAAAATAAATGAAAATCCGAAGTATCAATGTCTGGTGAATATGAATGGTGGTTTAACAAGTTTGATCCTAGCTGTAACAATAGTTTCCGGTCAAAAGAAATACTTGTGGTCTAGCATCATCTTGATAGAAACACCTTTCTTGCTATCTAATTCCGGGCGGTTTTCCTGAATTACTGCATTTAATTCGTTCATTTAGGTGGAGTACTTTTCAGAATCAATTTACTGGTTAATTGAAAGAAGTTAAAAATATAGAATTTATCTTCAATCTCACAACCGCATGACATTCGTAGGAAGAAAATTGCTCTTCAGGTGGATAATGTTGACTCATTTCACTAACTCCATGATTATTTTGCTGAACAGTGTTGTAAAAATCCAATTCTCATCACCTGCCAAAATTTGCTTAAAAAAGAATGCATTTTGATTCCGTTTATACAACAAATTACAGACAGAAATGCGATCAATTTTTTCTCCCAGATTATGTGCTAGCTAAACTTGTAGTTATTTGAGTGCCAAAGATTTATTTATTTTTTAAAATTTTTTAATCGTTTCACTCCAAGAATGGTGCGGAGGGAGCTGCATAAGAGAAGAGTGAAAGTTCAAGCAGGAAGAAATCGAAGAGAAAGACGAACCGGTTACATGGGCGTCTATGAAACGGCAAAAGAAAGATGGGAATACCAGTGTGAAGGTAGAATGAGAATGGAAAAGAAGTTACACGGGGTAATCGTGAAAGGACGATAAAAACAGTGGAGTGAAATAGACAAGAGATGGGAATCAACATTGCATGTTCTGCTAGGAAGTTATGGATGATGCCTTTTGAAAAAATTAGTGATTCTGCCAATTTCTGCAGGTTATTCTCAGACAATTTCTTCATTTGTGGTCGGCCACTCAGTTGTTCATCAATATGGTTGAAATTACCAAATCTGAACTAGGCTGAATATTTCCGTACAGATCTGTCAAAACTTTCACCGTACACATACATGTTTTTCCTTTACTTTTTTTTGTTGCTTGCAACACGACTTTGCTTTTATGGCAAATAAAATCAAGTGCCTAAAAGGACACATCTAACATTCTATTTTCATAATGATGCAAAGTTGACAAGAAATAAGTAATTTCGAATTTCCTTTCTCGAGATAGGTCAACGTGTGCTCCAATCGGTGATGTAAGCAAATTGTATCTGTCGATAAATTGGACGTGTGCTAAGTTATCGGAACCTGAACAACTGAAACCCTGCATGAACTTTCCGGACAACCCAATATTTTTCTCAGGCAGAAGAAATAAAGAAATGGAGTAAATAATCCCTGAAGAGAAACTCTTATACAAAACAAATCGGTGAAAACATTCATGTAATTACCTGATATGTATTTATTGTATGATGTTTTGTTTTTATTAGAATTCCTCAATATTAAACTTCACCAAATATGTTTGGATGAAAAATATATGGTGGCGGTTCGAAAAATAAATGCAAAATAAATTAATCAAAGCTTAAATATTGGGAAAGCTGTAAATATAGAAACCTATCTATGCATTATTTTAGTAACAGTTCAATATTGAACGCCTGCTTGTGTAATGTCAAAAATGACTTCTACCGCCATATAAATGTAAGGTGTTATAATGGTTGGCACGTTTTTCTCGGTAGAATAGTTATGAGAGAAGGTTTGATTCGATCCTCACTGTGTGACCCATATTTTGGGATTATAGGTCATTCAAACTACGCATGGAAAATAACCATTAGACAGCGTTGCGACTCGTAAATTAAAAAAAAACTATTGCAGACAGTGGAAAAAAATGTATCATTGTGTTCTAATTTAAATCCGTTGAAGAATAACTTTTTTCGAGGAGTATATATATATATATATATATATATATATATATATATATATATATATATATATGAGAAGGTCAAAACGAAGGATAAGTGATTCAACCTGAGTATTTCACAACAAAGCGGGAAACATTTTGTGAATCCATGTCTGGAGACATTTATTATTAACTCATCTGACTCTACAAAAGAATGTCAAAGACAAGGAATCATCGAAAAGAAATGAGGTTAATTGTGATCTAAAATTAAAAATAATTGAAAAATTGATAAATTTGTTAATGTACAAGAAGGTTGTTTGTGGAAAGTGCAGACATTTTGCATGAACATGTCATTCTACAGCACAATATTGCCCATGTCAATCACAAAAGTTTTCTACTACACTGATGAGGCAGTTGGATTCAAAAATATCATTTCCCTCCCGGGAGAAATGGTACACTGTGAAATAAACTCTCTCGTGGATCATTAATAAGGCTCTACAATATTAACCTCTTCAAGCCAAGAGTTAATCAATTCTTCACAATATTCCCATAAACTTCGATTAATTCTACGAACTCTTCCTGTTAAATTCGACAAACCTATACTACGAACGGCTTTAAGCCTTCTAAATCTTAATATAAAAAAGACTTCAGCGTTATGGTTGATATTTTCACTGCATGCGCATAATTTTACTTTGTATCCTCATATTGTCAAGTGTATTGATTTCCTAATTGAAAATTTATGAAGTATACTGTTTGCAAAATTGACGCTTGTGTTGGAGACGTGATATGTTCTTTCCAGTTTATTCTCCCTTTTTAAGGAGATTATTTATCCATGCGCGCTGGGAAGATGAATGTGTATCAGTTTTCATGAGGATTTCGTATATAGCGTTCTGTCAATATTTGCTGTATTTCTCTCTCAATATCAGAATAAAAATTGAAAAAACAAATTTCGGTTTAAGGGATGAAATATAATACAAATTTCTATGTGATACAAAACTGTAAAGTATTCCACAGGTGGGACGTGCCAGAAAATAAAATCTTAGAATAAAATTTACAATTGCTTTTAGAAAGTCTACATCAAAATGATGAGAACTAACTGCCAGTCTAGTGCTAAGTTTAAAATGATCAACAATTTATTATTTGTTATTTCGTCAGTGGCTGTTAATTGAGATGCGTATTGGTGAAAATTTTGGGACTCAACTATACTTGATTGTTTGATTGCATTGTTTTGGTTGATACAGAACTATTGATATTTAAAATAACTTACAAAATATAGTGAATCTAATTTATGAGTGATAACAGTAAAATGCCACTATTTGCTAACTTCCAAGAAATCAAATACTTTGTGTCTAGGACAATTACCTAACATTTTCTTTGGTGATATTGTGGGCTAGACAGCGAACAAGCTTAAACGTGCAGCTGTATAGCACAATGGCGTATACTGGTATCCATAAATATGAACTATACGCAGATAGGAAATAGCACAGCGTCGCATGATTAACTGCTTTTTAGACTGTATTTATGGCCTGGATGAAGCATTCCTCCAATGGCAACCTCTCCGTGACCCACACCATTCTTCATCGGGTGATATTTTACATGGAAAGAACTATACTTGGCCACGTTTACTCGCTCCATTGAAATTATCTATCTAAGATTTTCTACGTATGAAGTCATAACTCCCCGCTTGTGAAACCAGCTAGGTGAATGGATTTTTGCTGGTGTTCTACTTCGCAGAGACCATTGGTGATTTTGGCGAAATGTAAAGAAAATATCTTTGATATTGAAAGAAATCTTATTTCATGGCAAAGTAAAAACTGTAGACTACCTGAAAACTTTTACTTTTTATTTCGTTGCAGAAACTGTTTGAGGTTCTCTCTTTAAATTATATTTTTGCTATCTTTTAGAAAAGCAAGGAATTGTCTTCAGAGTGAAATATTCAAAATACTGGAAAATTCATTGACAATGAATTCGGTCGATATAGCCAACAGGAATATCACTTTATAAAGATTTTCTATGCTGACAGACATTCGAGCGTTTCATACATAATGTCTAATTATTGTTAGCTTGTATTCAATTAATATACGCTCTTGGTAGTTAGCAAGACCGTCATAGCCGTATGAGAATTTTAGACGAAAATTTGACATCATTTCCGCATCAAAACCTGCCAAAGGGTTTTGCCAAAGAAAGGAACATCGCAGAGTCAGGTTATCTTTATGAATTATAAAGAAGTTGCGCAATTTGCGACAAAGCACAATTGTAACGCTTGTTGATTGATGTTAGTATATAATAACATCAGTGTGAGTAACGACGAATATATATATATATATATATATATATATATATATATATATATATATATATCTGTGTGTATCTGTAAATTATAAATACAGGGTAATTGAAAAGTAATTGTTCATTTAATAATGCGTGCAATTTATATAATATTTATATATATATATATATTCCTTCCTTTTACGTAGGGAATAACCGTTAAGAAAATACTTTATATTCCTCTCAAATATTTTGCTTTCATTTCTTAAGCCATGTGCCCACTCGTTAAATATAATAGAATTCAAGGTGAAAAAAATGACTGTTTTATTTCAAGTTGTCAGGGAAGCGAATGGTGCCGGTAAGGAAATCATAGAATAGAAATTACGTTTGCATTGATCACTTTCTTCAATAAAAAGCAGATATCTAAGTGTTAAACTAATGCTATGTTTAAATTCACCAACGAGTTCTTTCTTTTAGTCTTATAGTGAGTGGCTTGAGATGAGTAATCGTGATCTTGAGACGTCTCTAACTTGATCGCTTTTTTAAATGAAAACATCCTTTGTGAATTGTTTAATATTATCTTTGAAACAGTGTTGTCATTAGTAACGATTTTGTCAGAAATACCGCTTCTAGGCACAGTGACATAAGTTTGACGAAAAGGTTTTATCCAGATATCCTTAAAACTGCATGTATGTAAACACAATGTCAAAATTAATGTATTTTTCCGGTTTTTCAAGTATTAAAAAAGAGCAGCGTGTAATTTGCCTTATTTTATATGTAGGCGCGGAAGTAATATTAACGGACGTCATCAGTTAACCGATAATAATGAGTCTGATAGGACATCAAATTAGACTCACTTTTTGATATATGAACATTTCTGGAGATCCAATGTAACAAACAAATGATTCTTACAAATTTGAATATCAAGCATTGTTAATGTATTTGTTTCATAGACAAAATCGATTGTATGTTAGATGTTATTGAGTTTAATGAATACATATTTATAAGAAACATCATTTCTCTAACAAATATATTGATAATTCAGTTAAAGTGTTTTGGAATAGCGCTATCTTCATAATTTCCAAGATAAAAAATAAGTTAAAACATCGATGTATTTTTGTTAATAAACGGCAATCTGTATTTTTGTTTGCAAAATTCATTGTCGTGATGGAAATAACATTGCTTCCTCCCATATTGTCAATATGACGGAAATATATATACATATATATAGTTCTGCACAGGTGAATAAAAACGATTGGAAAATCACTATATTCACAGCATCGGCTTTTCTTCTAACACATCTTCCGTTTGCAAAGCCTTTCCCTGGAGAGACATTACTCGTTGTCCTTTTCTTGTCCATCAATCTACTTTATCGTAACGCGTCGTTATCATTGCCCACCATATCCCTTATCATCTGAGGTGTAATTGAAGGAATGGACACGCCAAACATGGACAGGGACTTTTTGCAAAACGGAAAAATCACCATGAGAGAATATGTTAATAATGGCCTCTCCTTCTGGTGTATTGACAGAATAAAAATTCCTTTCTTCCAACGTCCATTCAGTAAGATTTATCTTGTATATTCTATAAATGATTGAAAATCCTGAGATATTAATGTTATTATTTGCAGCGACAATTCATTTGAAAATCTGTCCATGTAAAACGGATGCGCTTTTTAGACTGTTAGAGATTTTTAAGGATGTATTTTAAATTTATGTTTTTATTTCATTAAGGATAATGACACTCTTAAAAAAGTCCCGATCAACACTCAATATTCATAACTGATTAAAATTAAATTTTATATTTTATATTTTATTTTAGTTTTTATATAGTGTGCTTTTAGGTTTTATATGATTATGTCTTTTCACACCTTCCAATCTTTTGTAGCTTTTATTAAAAAAAAATCATTTTACAATTTCTCTTACATTATGAAGATTTGCTAAACGCAGCTTAAATGTGGTCCGACAGTATGGAAAACTCAGTGAGGATCAAACTCACTGCGCAATTGCAATGGGTGAAATAAGACAAGATTGCTAACCATTACATCACCTCGAGGTGCTTAAATCTCTTACATTATTATGTATGTTTCTTTCTCTCTTGTTTTCAATATATATTGCTTTTTTTTTTCAAATTTTCTAAATCATTTTTCTCATTACAGATAGAGATTAAAACTCCGGATAAGTAAATACTGACTAAAACAAATGAATATTTTTACTAAGAAATATTTAATAAACATTTCCGACAAACTTTTAAGAAAAGAACCCTGTCTTGACTTCACTTAACTGCTATCATTATTTTTTTAATCAATTCACCCCAAATAAGGCATTCCACTGCCACTATTGCGCATGGGGCTACATAGGGGAAGGTAAAGAGAAAGAGTGGTTAGATATAGGAAATGTCAAAAGGAGGGTGATAGATTGGTAAGGATACGGAGGCTGAGGGTTGAGTAGATAGGAAGGGTGTTTGAAAGAATGGATGCTAGTTAATTTGTTAGGAGTTGTCTATTGACCTTACATTTAAACTCCTGGAGATTGTAGCCGTCGGGGAAGCAATCATGTGGAAGGGAATTCCACAGTGGGGAAGCGCGAGAAAGGAAACTGTTGGAGTAGAAATTGTGGTTGCATTTTATTGGTTTCATAGTAAAAAGGTGGGATCTAGTTACTAATCTAGTATCTCGTGCAAATTTGTACCTAGGGGGCACCAGTGATCTAAGTTCATCGGAACAGAATCCGTGGAAGTATCTATATAGGAGACACAGAGAAGCCACGTCGCGCCGGTGAGAGAGAAGCTGCAGGTGGTCTGCCAAGTCGGTATCGATCACAGTACAGACTCTCCCTTGTACTTAGTCGAGAAGCTTGAGGAGAATAGCAGGGGGAACCCGACCAGATATGGCAGCAGTATTCAATGCACGGGCGGATGGTAGACTTATATATGTGCAGGATAGATTCAGACGGAAAAAAAACTTCCGGGCCCAGCACAGAGAAACGACTTTCAGAGCAGGAGATTTAGCAATGGATTCGATATAGTCATTCCACTTGAGGTCCGCTGAGAGTTTGAGACCAAGGAGGTGTAGTGTTTTACTCTCTGGGAGGCAAATTTTATTCAGTGATACCTTGTAAATACCTACAAATTGTGTTTCTTATTCTATATGCAATGTCTAAAAAATTAATAGATTATATTTAATCCAACATTACTTTATTTCTAGGGAATACACAAATAGATGCGTGTTGTTGTGCAATGTATATTTCGTCTGAATGAGAAATCGGAGAGCCGAGTTCGATATTCAGATGAATTCATTGCATTCACTTAAGCACAGTTACCCTTTGAAAGGTATGAATCAATATCCTATCCATCCAGCTATGGTTTCAATAGCAAGACAGATTGGGTACTGCAGATTTAATAAGACATGATCGCCCAAACTTGAATCCCGTATGGCACTTAATTTACTGACCACTAAAGCATGGAAAGAGTGATTAATTTTTAAACATTTCTCATTTTCACAGGCTGATATACATAATACCCACTGTTTGAAATAAAAACAGGGTATTTATTTCAAACGCAGGTATCTAGTAAAAAGAATAATAATTGAGTAGTAAATATACTATGTTTCAATTTCTTTAAAACTTCTGAGCCTGAGATGATTTGGTGTGATATTTCGAAACACATTTCTAAAATGATAAATATATAATCTAATCATTAAAATCTAATGTCCACCCTCCGTTCTTCAATAATAAATTTCTATATTTGTATTCATATCTTCTGATTTAAAAATTAGTCCTACTTTCCGGAAGTCGTAAGCCAATGTATTTATACTTTATAATATTTTGTTTTGGTTTTGCAACGATTCGTTTACCCATTTTGTTTTTCCATGACTATTACTCATATAACTTTCTGCGCCTTTTTGTAATTGTAAAGGGTGGGTGTATTTATATACATGTGTATTTATTTTTGTAAGTATATATGTGTGTTTGTACTTGTATATATATATATATATATATATATATATATATATGTATATATGTATATATATATATTTGTATATATATGTATATAAATATATATGTATATATATATGTATATATATATATATGTATATATACATATGTATATATATATATGTATATATACATATATATATATATGTATATATACATATATATATATATATATATATGTATATATACATATGTATATATATATATGTATATATACATATGTATATATATATATGTATATATACATATATATATGTATATATATGTATATATACATATATATATATATATATATATGTATATATATATATATTCGTGTGTGTATATATGTATATAGGTATGTATTTATATGTATGTATATGTAGCGATGTGTTCATTTATGGGTGTAGATATGTGTATATGTATATGGGTTTAAATTTATGTATGTGAGTGCTTATGTACGGGTGTATGTATGTGTATATGTAGGTATGTATATATATATATATATATATATATGTATGTATATATATATATATATGTATGTATATATATATATATATATATGTATGTATGTATATATATATATATATATATATGTATGTATATATATATATATATATATATATATATATGTGTGGGTGTCTGTATATATGCATATGTGTATATATCTATACATAGAACTTTGTTGAACCCACCTTAAAATAGAATAAAATTTATTCATATTTTTTTATTTTTAATACTAAATACTATATTACATTTTACACAAAAAGATTAATTTTGGCTAATTTTTAACAGAGCCCTTACAATATATGTATATAATTCGGTTCTTTTCGTACTAAACTGCCTTAAATTTAGTTTCTTAAATTTTAAAAATAATTAAAATTAAATTGAACTCGTGCAAACATCCTTTAGATATTTAAGTAAATTATGTTCGCGAATCTGTGTGTGTGTGTGTGTGTGTTTAGTAACGTATTCTTTTGAGACCTACCCTTGAAGTTACCACTTTGAATTTTAAATTTTAAATTTAAGATTTTTCTTTAAAATTTGTCCCAGTCATTATTTATTTAAACTAAAATTACATTGGTAAATTTTTAAAATGTTTTTTATCAACATTGATTCTAGAAGTTTTCTTTTTTGTTTGTCTTGGAATTGTTTTTTCTTAGCTTACTTCCCAGTCAACCACCACTTCCCCCTTTTTTCCTTTTTCTTTCTTTCTCCCTACCACTTCTATCCCTATGGCATTGCTAAATTTTAACTTTTGAATTCTTGACTCAGGTTTGGGGGAGGGGTATGTCTTCTATTATGATACATAGGTATCTTATGCTATCCCCTTTTTACTTCCTTAAATTCAAAATTTGTTAATCCCACCCCATTTTATGTTCCTGTGGATGGATGTTATTTAGGACTTCTGCCGGTATATCTTTTAATAGATATGAATTTAAGTAAATAAAGTTTTTGATTCGCCGTTGATGAAGAAGTGAGGATTATATCGTAAAAATGGCTATTCAACGGATTTAAATATCGATATATTTTTTAATTTTTTATATTTGGCTCAGTAAATAGAATATAATATTTGCATCCAGCCCTCCACTTGATCAATTTTAATATTAATGAAATTATTATTAATTAGGATCTGGTTTTTTGAATTTACTTATTTGATCATCCGTTTGGATTTAGATGATATATATATATATATATATATCGGGACTCTTCAGACGTTGCTTTATGTTTGTGTCGATTGCAACACTTCAGGCCCGTAAGGGACTTACTTTCAAGCGCACGTATTGTGCAACAGCGTTGTCTTGGGACATATCAACAAGAATATTTACTGACGCTGTTAACCGATGTCTTTCGTCCTTAAGTCGGACAAAACAACTCATTTCAAAATTTTGGATATCGCTCTGTAACAAATATCTTTAGTTATTTCTATTAAGACAACTCGCTCGAAGTTAGTATCCGGCATATTCATATTTGTGAGGCTCCTCTTTAAATTCTCTTTATAATTCAGCTAAGGTTGACTAACTTTTCTTTGCTAACTCTGAAGGTGGTAATACATGAGGACCTTAGTTATTTTGTTGTCACTCAACCTTGCCGCATGACTATCCCAAAATTGTTGTGACTGCATCAGGAAGATCTCAATTCTACTAATGTTACATTTTGCGAGATCAACATGAGACACTATCATCAAACCTACAACTGCAGATCGTGGTTAGAAAAGTAAACGTATCAAACGTATGGTACCTATGTGGGATTCACGATTCTGAATCATACATGAGTGGTCAAAATGAACTCTCTATCAACTCGTATTTTTCCAGTTTAATACTTTTTCATTGTAGAAGCTTCAAAAAGCACTTGTAGCTTTGGCTATCTTAATTGCTCTCTTCTCATCAAAAAATACATTTGCATTCACCATAATTCCTAAATATGTTAATGACATTACATGTTCTAATTTCTTACAAATAACGTATATCAGAGCGATTGAGAATTGAAGAACTGGTGGCGGTTGAACGACATCCAAATCTGCTTAGTACAAGGTGACGGCTGGCGGATTATCTTAGCATATAATAGAAGTGATTGACAAGATATGTTTCTTCCTCTAGCGATGTAGACACAAGTATAGCAAACAGAAGTACACGGATGGCATTAGGTCTAAAAGATTGTTTAGCTTTAACAGCTGATAGTTGAAAAGGCTGCCGTTGGTTCCAATTTGAAATTTTATATAAATATTCATGTTACCAAATTTATTTTGAGCATTGCCGACAAGAAGAGAATGCTCACACGCGCGTGCGTGCGTGCGTGCGTGTGTGTGTGTGTGTGTATGTGTGTGCGCGCGCGCACTGAAACCTATTCGGCATGATTTCCTGCACAAAATCTGACCTCTTGAACAGACAGGTGATAATCTTTCTTTTAATATATTATTCTTGTTTGGGACTATATCTTTTCAGTTTATCGTACGTATGCCTATAAGATTTCTTGTGGAGAAGATGTGCTTTAAAAGATTGGAGCTTTTTTCGCTAAACCAAGCCCTCCCAGCACTTTTAATATCATTAGACGTTGTTTTTTGACGTCTAGTACAAGAACTTCGAATAAGACTGACACAAAACACGCAGACGTTTTTCCTTCTTTTTTTTGCAGGCATTGATATTTGTTGAGGTTTTTTGTTTGCCAATGTACTTTAGACAAAATGACGACGAAAAGAGGAATTCAAAACTACATCGATGAAAATAGTTTGACACCTGGCGTTAATTTGTTTTACATACTTCAAGGTTTTTTAAAGTTCTCACTATTTTAGATGTGATTTTGATATATTTTTTTTAAAAATTCAGTCTATTAGATATAGCATCAGACTGTTAGTGTCATATATTGATTTTTTAAAAATGAAATATCTTTATTCTCCTAAACAACTCACGGAATATTATATATTATTTGATATTTATGACAAGCTGATATATATATATATATATATATATATATATATATATATATAAAAACAAGCAGGACGTCATTATTACTTTTTATTATTATTATTTTTAGTTATAGACCTTAGATATTCTTCGGCCAACACTTATTCATAGGACATTCGTTGGCTCTTTTAATTAAAAGGACACAAAACAAATGGAAAAGACAATATAAGGAAAGTTGAAGCGCGTTTAAAATTAAATTTATTTAATTAATTAAAAAGTGAGAAGGGTGTAAATGATATATATATATAATGAGAATGTAAATGTTTACATTGTTCGTACTGTTATACTCATATTTATTATACGCACAACATTTTAGCCCTAATACACTCTGTCCTTTTTCATTGGTGTGCATATAAACTGAAGAAAGCTGGAGCATAAAATGGCCAAAACATCGTGAATTTGATAAAAAGGAGGACAACATTTAGAAATATATATATATATATATATATATATATATATATATATATAGAGAGAGAGAGAGAGAGAGAAAGATAGAGAAAGATTTTGAAGATAATGATTCTAGATGCCAATAATATTTTCCCTTTGTTTCCCTAGTTTTAAGCTCATATTTTAAAACCACCTCTTCCTTAGTATTTCAATACCGTCGACCGATTACTTACGAAGAGTCGGCCGAAATGCGATTTAAGTTATATATATTTTGTTTGAATTCCTTTGTTAAACATTAAATCACGATCCCTATTTTAAAAATCGATTCATCATGGTGTCGTACTAACTGTTAATTTGTATATTCATAAAGAAACATACGTAAGTGTACATGAATATGTCAAAAATTGAATGTTTTTCTTTCAATCGCCAATTTAATTGTTATTAATTTTCAGTTATATAATCCTTACATATAACAGTGATTAAAATGTATGTAATTTGACTAGTAAAGGTAAAAAAGGCTGTATTCTGGCTGTAAATGATTTGATTCTAGAAATACTTACTTAGTAATACTAAACAGTTGCACAAAAATGTGATATATTTTTTGGTTTAATTGCTAACTAAAATAATATCTAGATGTTTAGAACATATTAATTAGACATATTTAAATCCATTTTCTTTTGATGCCTTCTTGTTACATCGTTCCTCAATTAAACGTTTTTGTATATCTCTCTGCAAGAATATTTGATAAATGTCAGGCCCATACTATTTAATAAGAATTTAGATGCAAATCATAAAAGCTAAATTTATTTATACTTTTTATATCATTTGAGATGTTTTGTGCATCTTTGCTATATTAACGTCATATTGGTTATTGTAAGCATCGGACTTCTTCAGAACCGAACACTGTATATAGTCCACGGGTGTCGATTGTTATATGTATAAGTACCATGTTTATTTTTTTAGTATCTCAGTTTTAATTCCTTTTATTAACTCAGGTCTACAAGTAATTTTGTGTTGTAAATAGATACAATACGCGATCTCAGAAATACAGATTTATTTTTAGCAATGTTTTAAGAAAGTCAACTTTTGTTTGATATGTTAAGTTTTTTCAAGAGGTAGGTGATAATATATCCAACATCCTGTCGATTTCTTTGATCTGAACATCTCTTACTCATTATAATCCTTTTTTTCTTCTGTTATAATTGTTAAAAAATATCAAGCAATTTCTTTTCTAATCCCTCTTATTTTCTTTCATTATGTTCCGAGTGTATTATTTCAGAAAAGTCTTTTTTGTCATTATATATCCTGGATATTTCCACTCACTATATCTGATTTTAGTGAAAAATTCCATTGATTCTAGCAGCTGTAATACTTCCCAATTGCTCATATAATCCTCTAATATTATTCTCAATATTCATTGATCAAATCATATCGTACACGCTTCAAGTTTCTTCAACATTCACTCCGATATAGGAGATTATACATAACACAGCAGTTAAGAATTATATTTTCTCACTTAAAATGTTGAGTCAGGTTTCTAAATAGCCTCGTCAAATCGATTTTCATATGAATGCCATATATAGTGACCAAATCTCAGCTGCATAAATTGCGTTCTCAAATGCAATTTGTTTAGGAAATTCTAATTGTTTGGTTTGTCATATTTTTAATTTATTTATTTATCTAATTTTAAAATTATAATTAAAATTCTAAATTAAATTTAGAAAATTATAAACTACATTTTTCAATATTCCAAGTTCATTTATCAAAGTTTATACTTATCTGATAGTTAAACACAAACTATGTATACGCAAGAAAACTGTGTTGTAATAGCCATGACCTAATGTTTAAAAAATGTTTTCTCGTAACCTCATATCAGCTTGAAAATATCAAAGATCGGAAATAGTCTTTCTATTTGCCAAAGAGTTAAACTTGGATTTTAACATTCAGGCATAATTTCTTTTTGTTTCAATTAGAGTCTGCTGTCAAAGATTTACTCTAAGTAAAATTCCAAGTCAGCTTGCATTCCATTTTTATAGTGGAATTCATAGTACATTTTTGCTAAGATTACTTTTAGAAACAAAAATCAAAAAGATATCTTACATGGAATGTCAATGTAGCACAAGAGTACCAACATGGCTCTCCACTTTCGCCTTCTGTTGTTCTAAATATGTAAATCCAACTCTGTCTCTGTTCTGCATCAATTTACTGAATCTCGATAAGCAAGTTACTAATTTATCTTTTTCGTTTGACTGTAGTTTTACCGAGATTGTTAATTTCTCTAGCTGTCAATTTCCCAAAAAGATTCCAGAAATTTCAAGCGTTACCTTGTTATTTTCCTAAAGTTTTCATGTGGTCCCAGTTTCTCTTTTTGTAACGACTACATTTTTTTATCTATTTTTATTTTGTAACGTCTACCATTCAGTTTTCTTTTTGCCTCTGAAGAAACGACTCGCAGAACCGTTTTAAGGAAAGAGAAGCAACAGGAATCAGTTAGCAACCTACCGAAAGTGTTAGTCGGAAAAAAGACAACGAGGGATATTAAAGTGTTAAAATTTATTTGATTAGCAAAAGACAGTACGTTGAGGGTGTCATAGTGGCCTATGAGAGTTTACAGTTTTAAAAATGCTTTAAAGACTTATCTGGTAGATATCTCATTACAATAATTCACGGATCTCACTTGGTATCATTATTTGATAACATATAAGCATCAATATAATTGACGTTATGTTAACTTCTGAAAAAAATAGCATTTTCTTAAATCTAGTCTTACTTTCTTTTACCCTAAGCTAAAGATTTTATACCAGATTCAATAGCGGTTGATATTATGTTAAGTATCTTAATTTGATTGTAAACCTATCAGTTGAATTATATTAGCTTGAATTTAGGTCATGCGAATATTTTTTTTTTGTAAAATATTATTCAGGGATATTTCTGCTGGTATTCAGAAAAAAAATCTGTATAATGTAATAATCTTCAAACGTAATATTTTAAATCGATAGTTTTTACTATTTCAGAAATATTAATGATTCAGTTTCATTTTTTATTCTATCATAAATGACAAAAAAATAAAGAATCTTTATTTCGTTTTAACAAAACTGAACAAAATAACACAAGTTTTCTTTAAAAAATTCCGAATTTCTTAAATGCACATCATTTCCGGTAACTACATTAAAGTTTTATGTCTCTTTTATTTTATATATAAATTTTGTATATACATTTATTCTTAGTTTCTGCTTTTTTTTCATCCCCCAACAGATAAAACACGCAATATTATTTGAGTAGCAACATTTTTTGCAATTTGATATTCTTTACATTTGTAATCGAAATTTTTAAAACATTTTTCCGTATAACTGGCAAGCATAGTTTTGTTATTTTCTCTGGAGGCATTATTGTTAATAATTCTAGATATGATCATGCAGATGATATTACAATTTTAAAGCATTGCAATAATGTAAATCACGAGTATCAATTTTGGTTATAATTAAGACAATATATAACTTCACAGAAAATAAAAATATCTTTCAGCAAACATCTTAAATCATTTTCGTTTCAGTATATTAAACCAAAATGTATGCGACTACGTCCTAATGGATTGAATATTAATGGTAATTCCATTTGAGATGAAACATTTAAACCGACTCATAAATGTTGAGTAGACATCATCATTTTAAAGATTTATGTCTTCTCAAAGAGTTGTACGCGCTAAATATGTTTTTATTGAAACATGTACAAAACAAAGAAAGCAGAAAATGTAGGACATTAGAGTGTAAAGGTAAAAAAATACAATATTAAATACAAATAGGTAACTAATGCATACTTATCGTTTGTTCTCAGAATAAAGAATGAGCGCCGAGTTCGAATTTCGGTTGGGTTGGCTATATTCACTTACGCGCAAAATCCCATTGAAATCTTTAAATCTATCGCTTACCCTGTACCAAATATGGCTTATGTAAGAGAGCATTTTATATTTATATTTTTAATAATTTCACTCTAAGCAAGGCAGGAATGCCTTAAGTAACACAAGGTGTTAGGAAGAGAGAAAATAAAAGCAGACCGAAAATTTGTGGTTGATTAAAAAAAATGAAAGGACAAATGATGAACTGTATACAAGAAGAAATAATATGGCGCTTGATGTTACTTTTAAGTTTTTGTAGATTAGAGATATCAGAGAAACAAATAAAAAGAAGAGCGTTCCAGAGACGGGAAATAAAAGAAAATACACTGCTGTAATGTAGTGACTGTTTTATTTAGCTATCCCGAAATTAGAATTATGGGACCTAGGTGCCAATCTAGTAAAAGGGATAAATTCATGAAGGTGTCACACCATGTAAAAAGACTCGTCAGAGCAGTTTCCATGAAAATATTTGTAGAAAGAAATGGAAGGAATCCATGTCGGGAGGGTGAGAATTTGATTATGGTCTAGATGCCTGGTATCGATTACATTGCAGATTTTTCTTAAAAAAATTTTGTCAAACAATTGTTAGTACAAAATTGATCTGTAAAAATATATATTCTTCAATCCAAAATATGTTCAACTTTAAATATACTAACATGTTTTGAGAACCCAGATTAAAACAAATCCATGAATTATCTTACGTTACTGTCATGTGTTTTGTCGTGCAGTATATATCGACTCGGAACGTTCCAGTTGAAATCCGTGCATTCACTTACGCCCAATACCGTTGGACAAAGTATGAATTCATCTCTTCCTTCGAATTATGGGATAAATAACAGGAAAGATTGGGTTTTATAGCTTTGGTTGGCAACTTGTCTACCGCAGAATAAATGGCAACCTACTGCTGGATAACACACCCAGCCAGTCATGTCTCTTTTCATGACCTGATTACCCAAATCGTTTATTACTTGTGGCACTTAACTGACCGACTGTCAAATTGGTAATTTTAATTTAATCGATAATTCTGCCTACGGAAAATCGATTTCACTAGAAATTCGATCGTATTTATTCGCGTTAAATCATCAATATTGATTTGTAGCTGTTTTGATTGTGTTCATCTGCATCAATTGCTAGTTATCAAATTCTTTTAATTAGCGTCCCATCAAATATTATATAGGAAAAAGTAGATTTAAAAATAAAAAAATGAAGATAATTATGGATTCAGATCAGAACATTACTATGGATAACTCTCATCTCTAATTTGCTTATCGTAGTTACAAGATTCCTAATATTTGACATAGTGCAAAAATATCGCAATAATAAAATCAATCAATAATTAGTTAAAACAATGCGAAGTTTCATACACGCAGTAACAAGTAGTCCATAATAATTCTAAATTTTTAAATCTCATTTATTTTTGGAATATAAATCATTTAAGACTGTTTCTAAATATTTGTATTTTATTCCTTCCGACTAACTTGCTATCTAGTTCCATCAAAAAATAAGGTGTACAGCACTATTTTGAAACCAATGCTTTAAGAAGAAAGCTAATATAATGTATTTCATGTGACAGAATATTGTTTATTGTTTAGTTATGAGACATAATCAGTTCAAACTTAGTTCTATAATGAAGCTCCCTAACTTTGCTAATCATTTAAAAGTTATGTATGTGTATAAACTTCTGTTTATTAGTTTTTCATTTTTGTGCCAGAGGTTTGAGGCTCAATACTGGATTCAATGCGAAGAACAGGGGATATGTATTATAAATACTACTTTTGATAGAATTAACTTATTTTTCGGAAATTCCAGCCTTTTTGAAACCCATAGTGATCAGTATATATCCCAAAACTATTAAACTGATAGTTATGCCCTTCAATCAATTATTATTCAGTAAGATTATCATAGTTTGTAAGACGGTGTCAGTTGTTTGTTCAGTTGCTAAATGTTTTTTTTTTTTAGATATTAACAGAAAATGAGACAAGGCCACAAAATATGTTATTTCATTTTTATTCTATCATACAAATTTAGGACCTTAATTATTTATTAAACAGGGGTTTGGTGTACGCGTCTTCAGCAATCGTAAATATTAAAAACATTGATTTCGATGTCGGATTACAGATGCTTTATAAATCGATTGGACTAATATCTATATATGAAAAAAATATATATTCATAAATGAAAACTATTCAAATGTTCTACAATATAAATGTATTGTACGCTTTTTAATTCAACTGTTATGAAAGTCGGTTTTCTGTGCAGGGCCAGGAAGTTTTTCACGTCTGAGTCCATCTTGCACATATATAAATCTACCATCCGCCCGTGTATTGAATACTGCTGCAACATCTGGTGGGGTTCCCATGCTATTCTCCTCGAGGTTCTTGACAAATTACAACGGAGAATCTGTAATGTGATCAATACTGATTTAGCATCCCGGCTGCAGTCACTCTCTCAACGGCGTGATGTGGATTCCCTGCGACTCTTCTATAAATATTTTCACGGCTTCTGCTCTGATGAACTTAGATCACTGGTGCACACTAGGTATAAATTTGCACGAGATATTAGATTAGTAACTAGATCCCATCCTTTTATAGTGTAACATATATAATGTAACCGCAATTTCCCCTCTAACAGCTTCTTTTTCGCACTTCCCGCTTGTGGAATTCCCTTTCATATACTTGCTTCCTTGACAGCAATCTCCAGAAATTTAAATGTAATGTCAATAAACACCTATTATCACACTAACTCACACCCATTCCCTCAAACTCTCTTCCCATCTACTCCACCCCAATACTCTGTATCCTCATCAGTCTATCACCCTCCTCCCTGCATTTTAACCACTTTTTCTCATCACTTTCTCCTATGTAATCCCCTGCGCCATAGTGGTAGTGGAATACCTTCCTTCGGTGAAATGATTAAAAAAAATTATCCGTAGACAAGAGCAGAGGAACGAAAACAGCCTAACCCCGTAAATTAATTAGTGGTTCAGTTAAGAAATCCTTGCGTACCGACGACGAATGACGGCTTATAACACGCCCGAAAATTTGTAATAAAAAGCAAACCTTTCAATAGTCCAAATATAAATAATTTAAATAAAATGGCGCATATATTTAAAATCAAAAATATACACTGCACAAATCCCAAGCGCTTGACACCTGCATGTCATATTGAATGTAAAGCAAAGATTAACCTACTTCAGGTTCTTGTGTAAATGAATAGTAAAACAGAGACTGGGAGAGATCGATAGGAAGTGAAAATTCTTAAAGACTTCACAGGCTAGGATGTTGTAGAAAGCAATGATTGACAACATCCTGAAGGGATATGGAGCTTGGAAAAAACAACATTGAACTCAAATGAAGTAATCAGAAATTTTTCACTTGATAATACCGTTAACCCTTCCCACGTTTTCGTGATTTACAACGGAATGGCTTTGTATTTAGTCATTTTACCCAAGCAAGGAAACAAGGCTATTAAAACGCATAAGGTAGGAATGTTTTACTGGGATGAAGGACAGAAAAAAATATTTGTAAATGGTTTATAAGAACAATGCAGTAAAAATGAAGAGAGAGCTGCAGTCATATTTGGCCATAAATAGGGGTTGATGAGGTCACAGAAAATGACTCACAGCCATGACTGAATCCTCCTTGTGAGACATGGAGCAGAGACCTCTTTTCCAATCTGTATCTTTCTACAGCCATCCTCTTGACTCAAGGCAGCGTTACCGTCACCATAATAGTGTAATAAAAGAAACTATTATAATAATTTTTGTCACATCAACTAGTTTCATAGTATTATTAGTAAATTTAAATTCATGTAGTCGATGTAACAAGGATGGAAATCATAAAGAATTCTTGGGCTAATTTTCCACGTTAGTGTCTTGATTCTCTGATGATTACCGGGTTCAGCAAAGAAAACTGGGAAAGGAAAGTTTACGCGAGTGTTAGTACTGCTTTTTTGAGCATTTTCGTCATATAACAAAATCTAAAAAGAGACAATTCATCAATGTCAGGACGCCACGCCCACTGGTTCCAGACTCTTGCAATCCGTTTGAGTCATCAGAAATCTAACCAGGATGTTAAGGTCGAAAATCACATACACGGCATTTATCATTTTGCCATTTTTTGTTTAATCTCTCCGTTCAGCACATCTTACTGCTTTGCTCATATTCTGAATTATTGAGTTTAGAAGTTCATTCTGTCTCAGTAGATTCATTAGAAATAATCGAATTCGCAGATGCAATCAAGAAATCTTTTGGTAATTCTTTACAAAATTTGATTATTTTGTAATGGTAGGAGTTGCTAAAAATTTGCTAAAAATTTGCTGAATTTGCTGATAACATACTCTCAGAAATATAAGCAATCAAACGTTAATCAAATATATTTGAAATCAGTTGTATGATTTCTCGCTTCATTTTTAGCCCAACTATCATTGTCTTGTTTATTAAGATAAACTAATTTTGAAATAATTATTTGCCAGACAAAAATAACCTTAGTGATAAGTAACAGATGTCCGCGTAGAAAAAAGGATCATAAAAGTTTGGCATGAAACTGTTTTTCTACGATACATGGTGTTGTTGTTTTTATAAATTACTGAATATTTTAGTCGAATTTCAATGATATTCTGTTTCAAAATCCTCTGCACTGTCCTCAGATTGTCACCCACTTACTCTGAAATATTCATATTAAAGCTTTCTTTGTGAATGCTAAGCAGTACATCCTGCCGTTGCCAAATTTCTAGAGAAGTAGCACTCCCTTTTCTTCAGACGTTACCTAACTGAACCGTCTGAAACTAGTTGGCGACCAAATAAAATAAAACAAACAAAAAACATTGCACATGAGATAAATGAAAAATTTTAAATGACAACAATTAACCCTTTGCCTCTTTTTGTGCACGCATAATATATATATATATATATATTCTTCATGTGGTTTGTCTATTCAGGATGTTGGCGATCATGGAGATCCAGTTGTCTCTCACATTTGTCATTCTTATTATCTTTCTCAAACCACGTGGTGTCATTAAATTTGCGGAAATATATCAAATAGTGCTTTCTCTTGTCTTTCTCTCCTGCTATCTGTCGTGTGAGTATTAGATTATCCTGGCTAAACTTCATATTCACAGGCATTTGTAGATGTTAACAAAAGATTGGATAAAAATAACAAACAGAAAACGACTGATCGGTTTCAATCCCGTATTTCTACAGGGCTTTTCCTGGGATTTATTTCAATTGAATATTCACATCTAAAATTTAAAAGATGAAAATGAATTATGGTAAAGGGGAGAAAAATATTAGACAAGCAATAATGGTTATCATATGGAGTTCAAGCATACATTCATTTTGTCTACAAAGAGACGGGGTCCTGGTTTTTAAGTATATTGACTTCAGTGCCTGTATATAAAATGCAGAATGCGAACCAGACAACAAAATGAACTTATTCACTCTGAAGCCATTCACGCAATTTCTGATACTTATGAGATGCTCAGCAATGGCTGACCCGGAAGTTTTCCCAATTAGACGCTCCGGAACATCTTTATTGAATATTCTTTGCTGCACTTGTTATTTTATTCTGCTATCCAATCTTTGTGAGGTCCTTCCTATGTCGTCGTTAAGCAGAACAAGTGCCAAGATAAACTCTAACTTGAGCAGAAAAATAACACGAAGTAACTGCTCAAGAAATTTGCTTAGCCAATTGCTCACTACGCAAAACAACAAAACGCAGTCTTAAGTACACTGGATATTTTTCCACAGGAAACGACCTAACACTGAAAAAAATATTTATTTTATCCTGTCTCACACCATTAACAACATCGGTTGGATAACCATTCTTAGATAAGGTGCTGCGGTTAAAATCTAACTCTACGTCTAAATAACTGTCCGTGCGTTATTTGCCTTTTGCTATTTGTTACACATTTGCCATTCGTCTACTTTTAGGGCTAATCTTTTGTTTTAATTCAACATGTGTAGTAGTGAATTAACTCAGAATCGTTCCGCTTTGCAATAGCAAGATATTTCTATCGTGAGCATGCGTATGTATTTTCTATGCAGTCACCAGAATGGTAAGTAGATACAATGCTGTACGGCTGCATGTGTTTGCATTTCCAGACCGACGACAATCGAGTCTCCCAACATTTGCTGCTGTTTAGTGTCGTGTTGATGAGACAGGATCCGTGGAATCACAAACTATAGATCGAGGAAGACCGAGATCCGTTCGTACCCCTGACAACGAAAACATTCTACAAATGATTTTGCTATCCAAGGTTCTTTTCGATTTATACTAAGTTAAAACTTAGTAAACTTCTGTTACTATTTCCTGTTTATTCTTTCTTTTCTTTTCTTTTAAATTAGAGTAGATAGTTCCTACTATCGCCCGGTCTCACACTCCACCCACTTCTTTTGAACAAGAGTAGAGGTGATCACCTTGTTTCTTGTTCAGGAAGGGTTTCCCGGTTCATCCCTCTCCTTCGGTCTTAGTGTTAGTTGAGCCGGAAGCTCATTACAGTCAAGGAGTATGGTGGCAACGCCTTTACATTCTGAGGGTACCAGGTTGGCAGTTTTCTGGTTGCTGCTTCCTACTGGTAGTTAGGAGCCCGAACTCTTGCGTAGTGTCTTGAGAGGCTGCTCTGATCAGCAGTTGAATAATACCGGGGTTCTTGTAGTGCCATATCCCGCATGGAAGGGCGTCCCTTCATTATGTTGTAGGCCGCGCCAGTCTCCATCCTTCATATGTTGCAAACAAGTGACCGACTGATTCTACTCTAAGACCTCTCCTCAACTGAATCACTATGGAAAAAAGCAAACATAATAGCAATACTATACCAGCTAGTCTGAAAACGCCCAAACCAGTCTCCAACTCTTTCACTAACATACCTGGTATCCGCACTAACTTCCTCAGCGTAGATTCATTCCTTCACACTAACTCACCTGATATCTTAGCCTTATGCGAAACTAAACTTAACCCTTCTATCCCCTCTTCTGAGTTCTACGTTCCTGGCTACCTTCCCCTCTTCAGGAACGACTCCAGTGTTCATATGCATGGGCTTGGTGTGTATGTCAGCGAACACCCTCCCTAGCTAGTGTAACATTTCTTGAATCCCTGGATCATTCTTTCATGTGCTTCCGTCTCTCACTTCTAAGCTCGATCAGCTATCTCTTCTTTCTCTACCGCTCACCTTCCTCCTCTGACTGTTCGTTACTTGACAGCATCTGTGACAATATCGACAAAGCAATTTCTTCCCATCTCTCTGCCCACATATTTGTGTTTGGTGACTTTAACACCCACCACACCAAGTGCCTGGACAACTCTGGTGTCCACAACATGAATTTTTCAATCACCCAATCCCTCACGCAAGTGGTGGACTTCCCCACGCGTTTCTCCGACAACCCCAACGGAAGGGACTCACAACTAGACTTCTGCTTTACTTCCATCCCAGATTCTTGCACTACCAAACAACTCTGCCCACTTGGGAACTCTGACAACACCGTAGTTTCCGTCAACATTTCATTCCTCTCCCACCCGACCCAAGAAATCCAGACCAGTAGAATATCCTACTACTACCAAAGAGCAGACTGGGATTCGTTCCGAGACTTCATCTGTGACGTACCATGGAACAAAGTTTTTAGTCTTCCCATCGAAGAATGTGCAATCGAGGTCTCCTCCTGGGTTAAGGCTGGCATCGATGCCTTCATCCCTGCCAGGAAATTTCTGCTTAAGTCTCATTCGTCTCCATGGCTCTTGCTCGGCCGCCATTGCCCACCGGAATCATTTCTTCCGACTCTATCGTAGCTACTCCTCGGGCCAAAACAGGCGCCTTTTCACTTCAGCTCGTCATAAGTGTAAAAAGATACTTAAGGAAGCTAAGACGTTGTTTGCTCCCAGAATGAAATAACGCATAGCATCCGCTAAGTTCAGCGCCAAAGACTACTGGCGACTCTGTAAAAGAGTACGTAACAAGAGCAGGTCCACAATACCCCCACTAATCAATAATTTTGAGGTCCTCACCTGCTCAGCGGACAAGGCTGAATGCTTTGCACGGTGAGTCTCGAACAATTCGAGTCTGGACTCGTCTGGGGATTTTACATCCGACTTCTCACCTAGAACTGAGGCTCAAGTGAATGACGTCCACATTACACCCTCGCTTGTCTCTAAGTTAATCTAAAAACTTGACCCCCACAAAGCGAGCGGAGGGGACGGAATCCCAATCATATTCTTAAAGAAATGTGCCCCCTGAACTCTCCTCTGTCCTTTCTAAGCTCTACCTCTGCCTCTCTGCTTCATGCTTTCCTGCCTGTTGGAAATCTTCCTCTGTAGTTCCTATATTCAACAACTCTGGAGAACCCTCGGACCCCGCAAATTACCGAACTATCAGCCTTCTTCCGATCTTTGGCAAAGTGCTCGAGGCCATTCTCAACGCCGAGCTCGTTCAACACCTCACAGAACACAGGCTCCTCTCGGACAAGCAGTATGGTTTCCGCTTCACCAGGTCTACTACCGATATGCTAACGACCATCACCGAGTATATATACCAGGCACTCGACAGGAATGGCGAAGCCTGAACCGTCGCCTTGGATATCTATCTATATATATATATCAGAGTTTGGCATGCTGGCCTTCTATGCAAACTGCGGAGCTATGGTATAGCTGGACAATTGTTTGAACTAATCCAGTCATTCCTATCAAACCGCACATTGAAAGTGGTATTAAACGGACATGACATACGAACGCGGGTGTCCCTCAAGGCTCTATCCTATGTCCAACGCTCTTTCTGATCTACATTAATGAGCTCCCCGATACCATAATATCCCAAGTAGGTATGTACGCCGATGACACCACAGTTTACTCTCGCCTCGATCAAAAAACTGGTGTGGGCGACAAAGCTAACCTTCCAGCCGAGCTTGGAAAGGACCTCCAATCCATAGTGAACGGGGGTAAGAAATGGCTCGTAAATTTTAATGCTTCTAAAACGAAGCTACTATCAATTAGCTATCATAGACCTCCCATTAGCATGAACCAGGCTTGCCTCACAGAGAGTAAATCACTGCGCCTCCTTGGTCTCACACTTTCAGCGGACCTCAAGTGGAATGGCTATACCGAATTAATTGCTAAATCGGTTTTCTGTGCAGGGCCCTGGGGTTTTTTCCTCTGAATCTATCCTGCACATTTATAAATCTACCATCCGCCCGTGCATTGAATACTGTTGCCATATCTAGGCGGGTGCCACTGCTATTCTACTTGGACTTCTCGACAAGGTACAGCGGAGGGTGCGTAATGTGATCGATACTGACTTGGCAGACCGCCTGCAGCCTCTCTCTCACCGGCGCGACGTAGCTTCCCTCTGTCTCTTCTATAAATACCCCCATGGCTTCTGCTCCGATGAACTTAGATCACTGGTGCCCTCTAGTTTTGAATTTGCACGAGATACTAGATTAGCAACTAGATCCTACCCTTTTACAGTGAAACCGATAAAATACAACCGCTACCTCCAACAGTTTCTTTTCTCGTACTTCCCGACTGTGGAATTCCCTTCCACATGACTGCTTCCCCGACGTCTACAATCTCCAGGAGTTTAAATGTAAGGTCAATAGACACCTCCTAACCCAATAACTTGCTTCCATTCTTTCAAACACTCTTCCCATCCTCCCAACTACCTATCACCCCTCTTCTGACATTTCCTATATCTAACCACTCTTTTTATTTACCTTCCCCTATGTAGCCCCAAGCGCAATAGTGGCAGTGAAATGCCTTGCTTGGGGTGAAAGGATTAAAAAAAATTATTAGAGACTGTTCAGGTATCGGCACACATCAAGTGGTTCTGGTATCTCTTACATATCATAGTGCCTCACGGAGAGTACTTCAAGAGTAGCTCATGTATCGAGATCACTTGAAATGTGTGCAGGGACCTTCATGCTCTAATCACACACCAGCCTAGGACTTTTGCCGATGCTTTATTTCACAATCTGCCAATCCGTTTTTTGTCTTTTTAGTCGTCTTTATAGCTGAAGAAATATTTTTAAGAAACAGAATAATACATCTACGCAAGCAACATTTCTGGGCAGATAGGAATCCACATACTATAATACATTTTATACACCAGCATCAGATTACGATTAGTGTCTGGTAGGGTCATATGTTCCCTCAACAAGTGTTAAAGGAGCTCACGACAAAGAATTTATTTCGAACAAACTTTCCAACGTATAGATGAGGAATTACAATATCCAATAAATTGAAAAAACGACAGAAGTAAACTTGAAGATCCTGATATATATATATATATATTCTAAAAAAATTTAAGCTGCATTTCACTGAAAGATTTCAAATTTGATTCCTTTTTATCTAGTCCACATTCATATTTCTAAGATTTTAATTGCATGTTCTCGGTCACAGAGAAGAAAATGCTAAATTAAGAATTGAAATATAAAATGAAAATCTTAGTTCGTGCCTGTCTGATAATTCAGTATATACTTTTTGATTTTTGAAACGTGTTTACGAGGCTGGTATCATCTATAGTTTGCTCACATTTTCTGACTATAATGGTAGCTTGAAAGAATACCTTAATCATCAGAGGAAATCCTAACCTGTCTATTTTTTATTATTAAGGATACATGAGATCAGGAGATATCGATTTGTGGTCGTGTCAGAAATCACTCTGATATTTCCTGAACGCCAAGATCAAAGTAAATGTAACAAAAAAGAAATATCGGAAAAAATACTGAACGTTAATTTAGATAATATTAAATTCACCGAATAGAATTATATATCTGCAGGAAATAATTATGAGAGCATTCATAATAACATACCCTACCGGTCATAATTATTACGCCACTCCAGTTTTTTTTAAGAAATGATGTATTTCATATTTTTGTGCCAAAATAAAATAGAACGGTTCTTTTGTTATTATTATTGGCAAAATTTCACAAGGCAAGAAAACAAAGATGTATTCGTCCGAATCACCTTAAATCTTGTTCATTCTTTCATTAATGAAACTACAATATAAGTAATTATTAAGTAATTATAAATTCACTTGTTGAAGATGTTATTTTGCAATATTAACAAAAGAACCATTCTGTTTTCATTTATATTCATTCACTAGGCAATAAATGCTAAAAAATAATATGAAATACATCATGTTTTTAAACAATGGTGTGGCCTAATAATTATGGCCAGTAGTGTAGATAAAATAACATGAAATAATTTCCTATGAGAAAAGATTTCTGTAAACGTAAAGAAGAACACTATCGTAGTTCAGCATATTTTGAGCGGAGATTCAGATGTTGTTTTATCCAAGGTTTGCCTATGAGACGTGGTTGGTATGACTACAAATCCCACGCCTCCTTGAATAATTGAAGTCTATATCCTATCCATGGAATGATTTGTAATTACTTTTGAGACGTTCCTTCAAAAAACACATTTCTGTGTTCCATTTTTCTATTATGTGTTCTAGGTTTAACATTCAAATCACGTCATTACTTTATGTGAACCAGTATCGTTGGATTCACTGTGCATACAATCAGAACTGAGTATACGTGGTGAGAATTATACAGTATTTCCCCGCTTACTATTTTATTCCTGACATTTTCTTTTCTTTCTAAAGTTCGTTTATTTGTTATACGGTTAAAGTTTTATGCTAGAATATTCAATCCTATTGAATGTCACTACTTTTGAAAAGTAAAGTAGCAAACAACTTAAAGGCAATGTCAATACGGACCATTTCCATACTTTATTCCGTTTGAGTTTTTATTTCTGTTTGCTAAAGGTAACTGCAAGGTTGTTTTCAATTCTACGAGTGTAAGATTGGATAATGTTGTTATTTTACTTTTTTACTGGATGAGAATATATATTTTATTCGTTTAATGTATTTTAGCTAACGACTGATCTGAGCGAAAAATCGTGGCATGATTGCTCTGACCAAACCATTAACTTTACGCCGGATTTTTGTTGTTAGTATAGATATCATTTGCCATCACAGACCTAATTAATTAGCATCATCGATTTCATAGTTTCCTTTAAAAAAAAAAAAAAGCAGTTTATTTATAAATGTCGTGCGTGTCGCAACACAGGGAATATTGTTTTAAAACATCATTTGGTGGAAATTATTGACCTAAAAACCAAAAGAAAAAAAAACATAAACTAAAATCATCATCCATCTCACTTAACACGATTTTCGCTGAATCCAATTTTTTATCTGTTTTATATTACCGCAATCAAATTTTCTACTTCATCAATCTAATGTCCGGAATATTCCAATATTTTCAGATAACTATTTTTTATAGCTTATAATGTTTAGTAGGTGTCTGTCACATTTGACATCTGTTTTATTATATCATAGTCTTGATCAGAAAATTATATTTAGTTCCGACAAAAAGAAAATCACGTTATTGGTTTAAAATATCAGTCAAGAATAGTAAAAGGAAAAAGAATTCCAGCCATTTCAAACACACGACTTTATTGCGTTATGAACATTTCTCTTGTTTTGGGACGTGTTAGGATTATTAAGTACTAATTTTCCTCTGAGTGATTTCTTTTCTCTCTAGTTAAAAGCGATACCCATAATAAAATGTATTTTCTAATGCTGATGTACTAAGAGTAACTTAAAACCTACCACAGTGCAAAATTTTCGAAATCTTTCAAGAGCGACATAGACAAATGTCAGTCAGGTTATTAATCTAATAAAATTTTGAAATATCCCGAAATCGGACACGACACTGGCAGGTGTATTCAAAGAAGTTTGTTTGGTTAATTTTGTTAAGTTTGGCTCAATGCTGATATTGGAGTTACGCTTAGGCAGTTAGTCATCGGTTTTTATCTTCAAGTCATTTGTCTGACCTCTTATCTCGCTCTTCAAATTGTCTCGCGCATTTACTTTTATTGGTGTCTGCCAACAGCTAGTGTGGTATTTTTCCCGCCTATCATTTTCACAGCTTTTGGTCCTGGGTAAAAAATATAATTTTCCAAATTTTGTAGTCTTACGTCCTTCAGGCAATGGTCGCAGGCAACGCTCTTAATACAGTCTCTTCCTCATTCCTCAGGTAGTCGGCTGTACCTACGGGTCTTTAGTGGAGGCAGGTAATTCCTCTCATCTCGGTTTTATTTCTTTGTTTTAAACAATTATTTTACACCAGAGCCTTTCATGTTTTTTCTTTGTTGGGCTGAAATTTGAGTAAGATGAGTTGATTTCTCAGAGCCATATAATTTAAACTGTTGTTGAAGTATTGCAATTTGTTTTCATAAAAAGAAATTTATCAGCTGAATATTTACTTCGTCTAGCGTCGGATACTGAAGACCGGGTTTTTCTTTACATAATTTGTTTACCTCTTAACTTGCACATAGTTTTTTACGCTTTTATCAAAAAACTCTCAATAACCTGCAAATAGAGACATTGTCCCCTTGCAAACATCCGTATTGTTTTTCTAATTTTCAATCTCTGGGGACCAATTATGCAGTTCTGTATATCTTTTAACTTTTAATGTGAAATTTATCAGTATAATTTTACTTATATTAAAATTGAAAAATATTCTTAAATCTCACAACCGATCCCAAGCGGAATAACTATATAGAACACATAGCTAAATCCGCTGCTAAGAAAGTCGGTTCTCATTGTAGGACCAGAAAGCTTTTCACGTCTGAAACAATCTTGCACATATATAAACCTACAATGCGCCCGTGCATTGTATACTGCTCCCATATATAGTCGTGTGCTCCTCCTATCCACATAGGGGTTCTTAACAAAAAGCGTAATGTGGCTTACCTTTGCCTCTTCTACAAATACTTTCACACCTTCTGCTCCGAGGAACTTGCCTCCCTGTTACCCACTACACATAAATTTACTTGAGCCACAAGATTAGCAGCTAGGTCCCACCATTTTACTGTGAAATCAATAAAATATAAACGCAGGTTCTACTCCATCAGCTACTTTTCTCTCATTTTTTGCCTGTAGAATTCCCTTCCGTTTACTTGCTTTCCCGACAGCTACAATCTCCAAGAATTTAAATGTAAAGTCAATACTCATCTCCTATCTTACTAACCAGCATCCGCTCAAATGCTCTTTTCTCCGTCCAGAGTGGCAGTAAAATGCCTTGCTTGGGGCGATATGATCATTAAAAAACCCGAAAAATAATCTCTACCATAACACACATCCTTATACACATTATGTATGGTGAAATATATATTTCAATGGAAAAGTAGATATGCAGTAATTAAAAAAATGAAAGCGTATTGATTATACAAACATTTAAATAATATATTTCAGTCTTCTTCTTTTATGTGACATGTCCTTTCAGGACGAAGGCGAACGAGGCTTTCCACATCTCACTGTCCCTGGTGGCTCTAAGCACGCTTTCTCTTACACCATGCAAAATTTGTTCCGTCATACACCTGATCAAGTCCTTCAAATATGATATTCACTGCTTTCCTCTGTCATTCTCTCTCTATCTGGCCTGTTAGTAACAGGTTCTCCAAGCCCTCCTTTCTCATTGCATGTCCCAGGAACTTTAGTTGTCTCTCTGATGCTCAGTATTAATCTACATTTCGTCTTCATTCTTTCCAAAACCTCATAACTGCTCACATGCACGGTCCATGATATCCACAGCATTCTTCTGTAGAACCACATTTCAGCTGCTTCAATTTTGTCCTTCATCTTCGAAGATATTGTCCAACATTCACTGCCATATTGAAAAACCGACATCACATAGCAATCTAGTCCTCTCCTCTTTGTTTCTAGTGAAATTCTGCTGTTTCTTAATATTTTATTCAACTTCTGGAATGCTTCTTTAGCCATGCCAATTGATCTTCGGATCTCTGGGTCGCGTTTTCCGTCTTCTGTTAGAACATTTCCTCTGTATTTAAATTTCTCTACCTGATTGATTTTAGAGTCCCTCACCTGTAATCGGCATTTTGGGCTGTTCTTTTTGCTGATGACCTTGCATTCGGTCTTCTTGCAGTTTATTTGTAGTCCTTTCTTGTCATTCTCTTCAGCTACCTACTGTAGGAGGTGTTGTAATTTTCTTTCTGTGTCTGCTACCAGCATTTTATCATCTGCGTACCTTATATTGTTTAAATTGTGGCCTCCGATGACGAATCCTGGTATAACTTCTAGGGTTCCCAAAATAGTCTCGCTGTATAAGTTTAATAGAGCCAGTGAAAAGACGCATGCTTGTCTTAATGTTTCAAAATCTCTCTCTCTGCCTTTCGTCAGTTAAATTACAACTTCACCTGTCCTAAAAAATTATTTTCGAATTAAAATGCATTATACTAAATTATTAATGAACCCATGCCTTATCCAGGTGCATATATGCAGAAGGGAATAAACAGAGAAAATAACTTGAAATTTCAACAACATTTTGAATTACCTAGCCCTGAGGAATACAACTCAACTATCAATTAAAACAGGGTAGGCCGGAATCGCTTGCCTTGCGTATCTTGGAATTGAATCAAAGTGAAGTCAATCTGAATTCCTGTCTTGGAGAAGGTTACGAAAAAAATATCTCCTTTAATATATCAAGACATGAAGTTTGATGCACGCAAAAATAGGTTGAATCGAAATTTTCAGAATATGGCAGAAATCAGTGAAACTCTTAGAATTTCCGAACTGTTTCCCTTCGAGACACCTTATGCTAATTCAACCAAAATCGAGTAACTTGTAGATCAAGATACGAACTATTGGTGTACACAAATCTTTGTGAATCAATCTATAGGGTTCGTCAAAAAGTCAGCGACAAACATAATTTCGAGTGGTCTATTGTGCACTTTTATGTATTTCTCAAAAAAGCTTCACTCAAACTCAACCAAAATCGAGTTCCTGGTATATCAAGGTCTGATGCATGATATGAGAACACAAATTTCAGTTGACACTCAGAGTGCGGCAAAAATTATTTGAAAATTTTACTTTAGCGATTTTTTCTTTTTCTAAAACACTTAGTTGTATTCAAACAAAAGTCGTTCTTTTTGTAATTCTACCTAATCATATGACATAACAATTTCACTTTCTCTACAATGTGCCAACTCCTCCGAAGTTGCAGCGACAATGCATACACTTCTGCGTCACAACGTCATCGCATTCCATTACAGGCTCACGAGACGCCCAACTTCGTTCTTTCAATTGTACATATACCATTTCCTTTTATTGGCAAAATTGACCAAGCATTGAAACCCGTTTTAAAAATAAAAGGAAAACAATACTTAATTCATATTCTTTATAATAAGCACCTGATTTACAATTTTTGTATAAGCAATTCGCCTTACCATTTTAACATAACTACTAAAAACCCCTGAGAAACGCCGGGTTATACAGATAGATGCTTACAAATATAAATTACATATACATTTCAACCTAATGTAGAACTAACTTCCTAGACAATGAATGTCAAACGCTTTCATATAATGCAATAAATAATATTACCATTTTCAGTGCCAAATTTGTACAGAATCCAGTTACAAGTAAAGTGCATTTAGTCGGGTAGTAGATGGTACAGTCTGTGGTTATGGACATAGATGACGGCATATTACATTTTGCTTAGAGTTACTCAGTATAACCCATATACTTGGATATATATAAGCTTGTAATATACAAAATTGCCGATAACTTAATATTTATCCACGGCTAATAAAACCAGTATATATATATATATATATATATATATATATATATATATATATAACTCTCATTATCTCTCTCTCTCTATATATATATATATAGAGAGAGAGAGAGATAATGAGAGTTGGGCAGCAATATTTTTAGACAAGATTCGTGCATATAGTGATGGCTTTTAAAGAACGAATTTTTTTTCAAAAACACAATAAATTACGTTAGTAAAAATTTGAGGATAAAATTATAGCAGAAATACCATCCTTGAGAATGGCCAGTGAAGTTTCCGAAAGCTCTTTGAAAGGTAATAATTATGGAATATTTTTGCAATTCTTATCTCCAGCAAAGAGGAAACATGTAAGAATACTGAAAAAACTAAATAAAAGAAATCCTTTTTTAACAAAATATGTTATACTTTGCTACCAAATATGTTTTATCTCCTCATCTCTACTTTAAGGATATGAATGGTAATATTCAGTATATTTTTATAAATCTAATATTGTTAGGTGTAATTTCCGTTTCTTATTTCCAGAGGTCCTTTAATTTAACTTACAGAAAATGATGAACATCTACATAAATATTGCAATTTGCATGATGGTTCTACAATCATTCTAAAAGATATAGTCATTGTTTCGATTCTAATCAAGCTTCCATCGCTCCGATTGTTGCGCCGCTGATATTTATGTTGTTATGTCCACAAGATAACTATGTAATAGTATTAAACATTCTTTTCTTTTCATATGCATCCTAATTTAAAGTTACATCAGACTCACCTAAAAACACTCAGGCACATATATGGAAGCGTATGTGCATTTTTCGGTGTTAGGAATTTTCTTTATAGCAGTTATTGCACACTCCTCAGAGGCTATACTGTTAACAAAGTTAGATACGCTAATGACACTTTATTGATGACAAAATGAATATCAACCAGATTAACATTTAGACAATGAAAAAAAAACTCGTATTTAATATCTAATTTATTTTAATGTTTGGGAGTTCCTGGTTATGACAAAACTTACATCTGGCACCAGGATCTCTTAACAAGAGGTTTTAAGGGGTATGACATCACCACTTAATCGTTGTTTGTGCCCAGGTCCAAGGTCTGTAGGGTCCTAGATCTGAGGAAATTGTGACTTTCCAAACTGAGCTCAAAAACTGAAAGTATGAACATACATTTTCATTTTTAAAACTATAACCAATGGAGTTTTTTTAAAAAAAGTACCAGAATAGATTTTTATAAATGAATAAATAAATACAAAATTGAGCCACCCAGAAAATTAAGTTTTTCTATTAAGTAATCCATATGGAGTTGATATGACATTAAAAAATGACTGGTTGACACTTACCGCACAAATGAAGAAAAGACATCAATGAGAAGTTATATTGATCATACGACGCGTTCAAACTATTACACCCTTTCATAATTCCTCGCTGTTTTTTCATGAAAGTATAGTTGCATTAATAAAAATCAGTAAGAAACGTGTAACTTAGATTATGTTCCATCCCTAACCAATATTTTTTTCAGTTTATCAGGTAGCATTTGGATTCCACGTTAGAAAAATGACACATTTTTGAGATTAACCATAAGTTAACTCATTTTTTGACATCTTCATAAGAATGAAATTGTTGCACAGCCAGGCCATGTACCATCGATCAGAACAAGTGATAATTGGACAGGGCCATATCTGTTTAATACGGCGGGTGGGATAGAACTTTCAGTTATGCGTTTTGAAGTAGGTTTTCACCCGTTTTGCAAAAAGTAGTCTTAGCATAGTCATGTCGCAAAATAATTTTGTCATGTTAGTACTGGTTTATTGAGAGTTTTGTTTTCAATGCGCGGGTCAAACATCAAATTGTAGTCCATAGTGGTCACTCGTGATGCCTTTCGTCATTTTTCTGTAGCTCATAAAAAACTACGCACATCTGATCCCTCAAAATGCAAAGTAGAAGCTCCACAGCATAGATATTCGGTTTTGTCGCAGATGATGATGCATGGCGGGGTTTACTCCACGATCTGATACGCTTAATGTTATGGTAGTGTATAAACCTTTCATCGCCAGTCACAATACGATTTAAAACATTTTCTTTTCTTCCGTTGTAGCAGCTGTTCATACGTGACAAAACACCGTTTGACGTCTTACGGCTTCAAATCGTACGAAATTTAATGTCCTCATGTTTAAATAATTCTTAATGCTTGCAAATATTTAAAAACCGTTGTGTAATAAACTACTTATAATTATGCGTGTTTAGCTTGCGCCTGACCTGAAACTTTATTATGTAATGTCCCTAATTATTTATCTGCAAACATCTTCTTTAGGCCATTGCGTTCGTTATCTTCAATCTCATTATGTTTTATGTGACTAAACCAATCACTACATGTTGACTCTGACAGAGGATGGTGACTGTAAGTCTAAATATGAAATCTGTGTGTTACAGCAACATATTTTGAATGAAGCACCACAGTAAAATTCCCCACGAATATATTTTCTTTAGCTCGATATCTGAATAATGTAACGCTATGAAAAACAAAATTGATTACATTTTGGCGGAATAACATTCACTGAATATCAAGCCTGTTTATCATACCTTTTTATAGACGCGATACCATCTGAAACTTCACGCACGCAGTTCTGAGAACGATATATGTTGGAAAATGGAAAGAAACGTATCTAATATATCTTATACATTTTTGCAAAATTGAAGTGTTTAGGTCGTTGTGTTACAGTAGATATCGACTCGGAACGAAAAATCTGGGTGCCGATTTCGAATTCCAGTTGAATTCCTTGCATATACTTACGCACAAATAACCTTAGGAAAGGTATTAATCCGTCTCTTGCCTCTAGTTATGGGTAAGACAATAGAACATATTTGTTTCCATATCCATGGTCGGCGACCAGTCTACTGCAGAAATGAATGTCACCCTCCTGCGGGATAATATTCTGCCCAGTCAATCATGACTTTTTCGAAACATGATCGCTCAAGAGTGTATCATGTGTAGCACTTAACTGACTGAAGTCTTTAGTAAAATAGAAACGGCAAGAAAACCGATACATCGTTAAATAGTACTCACTCGTATACATAATGACGGAAGTGGACAAGATAATTTAACGGACATATAATCAACTCAAAAAAAGCGGTAAGGAATTGTGCATACCACAGAGCATGTTTCTGCGCATCGATGACAAAATAGTATTAAGTGAGGTGGTAACATTTCAAGTGTTACTTAGAGCAATAATACGATGTCTGTATAAATAATGAGATTATATTTGTATTTAACTTTTATGACTGGAAAGCTTGAGGAAGTTCTAAAGGCAAGAGATCAGAGCAAAGAAACTGTTATCACATGACTTACGGTTACATATATTAATTTCACTCGTAAAATGCTGAGTACTAGCTGCTTATCTAGTCCTACACTGCGTAAATTCAATGAAACAAAAAGGAATGTTCATTAATTAATATGAAATTATTATTGAAAAGACATAAAATCATACATAGAAAAAAACTGAAGTCAAGGTATTAAGTTAGATTCTTCGTTAATATTTTTGTTTTTTTAATCACTACATAGATAGATATACTACACGATAAGTACAGCAATATTCAAAACACTGACAAATGGTGAAATTATACTTCTGAAAAGTAAATTATCTGCCATGACACATTGAACTTTCCAAGCAACCTAGCATTTGGTTCAGTGTAATCTTTCCCTCACAGGTCATCGTTACAATACAGCCCGAGAAAGTGTAATGGGTCATACTTCAGCTACGCTGAAGTAAAAAAAAAATATCTCATAAATTATTACAAGGGGGAAGCTTTGCTTTGAAGGTTTTAAATTGACAGAGTATTCATTGCACCAGTTAACAAATTATGAGTGCTTTTTTAGATCAGATGTCAATATCAACTTATCGAACCGATAAGAATTACCATTAACACAGAAAATATTTGTGGAGAGACGTGATCACCCACACTCCGAAAGAGCTTTGTCTATCAAAAAATACACGTACATATTGCACTCGGTAACAATGTACTTTTATTTTCTTTGCCAACAATCTGAAAAATATGAGGTAAAATCTATTTGGCTTTCAATAATTTCTTTTTCTATATTTTCTTTCAGATGAAAACATCGATGCATGTTCTTTCTTTCAAGAATGATCCATAAAATTAGTCAGCAGCAATTTCCGGTGTAAACGTAGATTTTCACATGACCTAGATCCGATTTTAGGAATTAACCACATTGAAGGAGGATGGGAAAGTAGAAATCGATCTTATAAATTGCTGACAAGGTTATAGAAAAACGATGAGCTCATAAATAAATTGTGAGGGAAAAGAACTAATCGTACATTGAAAAACGATAGTTTGGTTCAAAGGCAATAAACAATTGAACGAACATGGCTTCTTTCTTTTAGACTTCATCCATACATGAAATTATTTTAAGCGTTTTTTTTTTTTATTTTATCCTTTCTTCACTGGCAAAATTATGATGCCGGTGAGACGTAAAGGGATGCTTAGAGTGAAATATGTGAAAATGCTAGTCAGGCGAAAGACGATAAATGAACATTATTCAGAAAGGCAAATAATGGCGATTGATGTTGCAAAGAGACAGGACCAAATGAAAGTTCATGATCCCCTAAGTCCTAGAGGAACACGGTGCATGAATAAGTTGGCAGGACAGAAAAGATCTTTTAAGAGTTCTACAAGCGAAATGTACGAAACAAAAATATTAGAATATAATTCTACGCTGCAAGTAGACCTTTCCGCAATAAAAGGAGTAGAATTAACTGTCAATCTTGTACGACATCGACTCGTGTGATCAAGCTACCAACAAGGAAACTCATTAGAATAACTGCCATGAAATATTCATAGAAAAACATGAAAGCCATGTCACAGTGATGAGTATGTGATTTATGTAAAATTTCCCGGTCAGGACTGATACAAAACCTTCTTTGTATTTTATCAATAACCCCATATATATATATATATATATATATATCAAAAGGCACAGACCAGATGGGACAAAAATATCCAACGCACGGACGAATTCTAGCTTCAGAATCAGAAATGATAGTTTCTGGCGTAAAACATTTTTTAGCACGGTACATGAACCTTTTTGGCATGGCTGTTGATTCAGTTTAAATGAACCGTCATCTATCTTATTAACTTCTATCCATTTCATCCTTTCTTCAAAACGTCATGTATTCAATCTTTTTCAAAGTGTAACCTCTACAGACTAGTAGCGGCACCGCCTTGATTAGGGTGAAAGGTTAAAAACATCCCACTTCATGATGGTAGAATACGTGGGAGCAAGAAAGTACGATGAGCTACAATCAACCATGCTAATGGAAGGCAAAAATAAAATGATCTATATAGCAAAATCGCCATTTATTATCTCAGATAGTAACAGCTTTTATATTATTTTGAAGATGGAACTTCAGTTTTACATTATCAAATCTAAAGGAATTATAAGACATGACAAAATAATCGTGTTATCAGTTTAAACATTGATTTGGAAATTGATTTTATTAGAAAGGTTATTAAAGATCAGGAACAGAGTAGGTTCAATTACTGTTCGCCGGGGATAATCAGATTGATGTAGGAGAATCAAGTTCAATGCGTCTTTATTATACAAATTGTTAAGGATTAGCCAAAACATTGTTTGGAGCATTCGGAAACACCTTAGCCCAGTCAAACAACTTCTAGATTTCTAAAGTCATAGTTTGAGCTTCGCTGTTCTTATCTAAAGCTTGATAGATATTTTCAGTAATAATATTTAAGGAATGACCAAGATTATTGAAAATTATATTGTTTATCTAAAGGATAGTTGAGTGAAGTGAGATGATTAACCAATCGTGGTGAATCGTGCATTTTGGAGTCTTAACACAGATATAGAAGTTTAATTGAACTATAATTTAAATGATAAAAAAGAATACATTTGTTATGAAGGTCAATTTTGAATTTTTCGAAGCTGCTTTAGTGATTAAGAAAGAAGGAAATGTGTAAATGCAAAATGATTCTCTTTCGCTAACATTGACCAAAAATCGCTCCAGAATAGTTTCCCTCAATTCACATATAAAAATAAATCCAAAAGAAACAAATATATTTTCTGTGACTACATACACGAAAGATTTTTGAATTTGATCACAAAATATAATATCGCAAAAGAAAGTTAAGTTTTAGTCTAAAAATATTGAAAGAAAGATTTAGACATGAATATTTGCAAACTTTTTTCTCTTTATTCTTCCGGCCATTTATTTTCTAACTGTCGCACTTTTCTCTTTTTACTTCTCGTATCATTATTTCTTTCTATGTCTTGTACCAAGAAGAAGCCATCTCAAGACAAATTCCTATGATTCATGACTACATAAGTAGAAATGTGCTAATCTTCGCCCTTGTGTCGCTGTCAAAAAATAAAGTACATCTCGACTTTTGTCTTTCGGGTTGTCATGGTTATATCGACGTAAAACAACTCTGTTACCAAGTGAAGTTTGTCAGCGAATGGTTGTAACATTGATTAACAAGTCTTTCACAAAGAAAATGATGTGACAATAAATTATATATTAAAAGTGTCGGCTTACGCGATATGCCTGTGTGTGTGTGTGTGTGTGTGTGTGTGTGTGTGTGTGTGTGTGTGTGTGTGTGTGTGTGTGTGTGTGAAAATAGAAAATACGATGCGTTTGTTTCTAGTCAATAAGGCAAATACAAAAATCTAACACAAGAAACAGAATTTAAAAGAAAGATGGGAATAAATTAAATTTCCCTATTAAAAAAAATTCTACTTGTGACTTGATAATGTTCTTCAGGCAAAGAAACGCGTCGCGATAAATGTTTACTCATGTCTTTCGATATTTGTCTTTACGTATACTGATTTTCACACACACGCGCGTGTATGTGTATGTGAGTATAAAAACATCAGTATACGCAGACATATTCTAAAAGAAATCACTACTCTTATATGCTAACGCGTTTCCTTCCTTGATAAAGTCAAATGTAGATTTTTTAATTAGCATGTTTTATGTCAGTTGTGGTGTAGTGGATATCTGCTCGGAACGAGAAATCGGGGGAGCCATGTTCGAATTCCAAGTTGAATTCCTTGCATTCACTTACGCACAAATAACCCTGTGAAAGGTATTAACCCTCTCTCTTCCAGTTCTCGGTTAAATAACAGCATAGATTGGGTTCTGTAGCCTTGGCTGGCAATCAATCTACCGCAGAAAATAATGGCATCCTACTGCAGGTAAACCTTCTGCCCAGTCAGTCATATCTTTTTCAAGACATGATCACCCAAAGCCTGTATCACGTATGACACTGAACGCTTCATGAAATATAGAGAAAAATTAAAGTTGCTGAAGATGTTTTAAAAACGAGCAAATTATGTAAATATAGCGAGCTATGTTTTTTTTTTTTTTTTTATAAGCGTTTCACCCCGAGCAAGGCATGTCACTGCCACTACTGTGCAGGGGGCTACGTAGAGTGGAGAAAGGCTGATTAAATATAGGAAATAACAGAGGGTGGGTGATAGGCGGGCGAGGATACCGAGAATGAGGGTTGGGTAGATGAGAGTGTTGTGAGAATAGTTGGGAGTTAGTGTGATAGGAGGTGTCTATTGACCCTACATTTAAACACCTGGAGATTGTAACTGTCGGGAAAGCAGACTTGTGGAAGGGAGTTCCACAGGCGGGAAGCGCGAGAAAAGAAGCTGTTGAAGTAGAATTTACGGTTAAAAACAAAGTAATAGAAATTGAAAGAATACGTAATGAAATCAATTATCGATTAATTGTTTGACTTTAGTTTCGCAGAAACATTGTTCTTGAAAGTAAGTTTCAAGCAATATATGATTATTCAGGAATACAAGCAGTACACGATACGAGAAAATAAAAACAATTATCTATCCGGAAACAGACACACACACACAGATATATATATATATATATATATATATATATATATATATATATATATATTGCAATTATAATGTTTGCTTATTTTTAATAAAATCTGTCCGTACTCACAGATAATCTTTCGTTTATTATAACTGAAAGATTTAAGAAATGCTCTGTAAATTTTACAGTTAATTTTATTATCCATTTCTTAATGTTTGAAAGTACTTTAAAAATAAATGTAAAAATGTGTTTCTAAAAATTACTGTAAGGTTTTGATAAGGTTTACAAATTGCTTAGTGTTCATAAAAATGTTAACATTATTCACTATTAACAAAGTCACACTAAACAATCTGTCAACCATTATACTTAAAGCAAAATGAAAAAGTTACAGTAATTGTTAGCAACACAGTTCTAAGTTAATGTTTTGTTCTCACAATTTACATCTCTGAAGAAAATCGTGGAAGGAGATTGAAAGTACTTAGGAATATTGAGAAATTGATAAAATCATCTATAAAATTACAGTGCATTTCTTACATATTTCAAATATAATACACGAAAGATTATCCGTATTTTCGAAAGTAATTTATTCTGTATAAGCAGACAAAATGTTTGCATTTTTTAATCCAACATGCCTAAAAGAGAAGTTGGTGCATAACCACACACACACACACACACACACACACACACACACACACACACACACTGTGTATAACATGAATCATTAACATTTAGCCAGACGCGTGGCAACGGGGATTTTTTTTTAAATACAGGTAAATATCCTGTATGCGTCTTGTTGCATTAGCACCTACCTTATCCTATTTATTTACCAGTATATTTCCCTGATCGATATACACCTGATGAATGCTACTGGGTAAAACACTCGAAACGTTGTGAGATTTATGACAAAGATGATCGGTCCAATGTAAGTAATAAATATATCAATAACTTTAGACAAATTAAATAAGTTTTAATGTTGTTCTTTGAGTTTTAACATTGTTTTTGTTTTTACAACTTTTTTCTATGAGCGGTAAGAGCTGTTTGTTTATTTTAGCGTTACTCAAAACATAACCGAAAAGTTAAAGTAAGAGTTTTGTTTAAAGATTTAACACTAGTATTCAGATATTAAATGACAGTTATTTCAAATGTATACACCTAACTGTTTCACATTGTATTTTTCGAAGCACCCAGGTTTTTAATCCGTTCTTTTATTACATGTAAATATTTTCTTCGAAGACGATGTTTCGGCATTCTAAGCTTTTCCATGTGATGTGTTCCTTCAGAACTTTGGAGATCATGAAATTCGAAATTCTCTGTCTGTTTTAGGTCTTAATGAATTTTGTCTTTCCTTTGATCTCTCCTAACACCTGTTCTGACATTCATGTTCACTAGGTAGGCTATGTATCGTTTTTTTTCTTTTTCTCTGTTGGTTTTAATCTGTCATGAAAGTATCAATTTTTCCAAGCTTTCTTTTTTTCATTTTGTGACCTTTCTTTTATTTGCCGTGTCCCTTTTTTTTTCTAAATTCTAAAAATCAGAATCTCTGTTCCCATATTTATTTAGATTTTGTGAGATTTTATGAGTTCAAAAGCAGCCCACTACATAAAAGATGGAAGACTTACGTGTAAGCGTATCAAAAAAGAAGAAAAATGCTTTGCGGGAGTAAATAAATACCGAGATGAGGCATAATCAACCATATTTTGTTTACTATTAAATATTGATAATTAACAATGAAACCTGTCAAAACGCACAGCATATTTATCAAATCTTCATTGCATAGCTTTGTTGGCGTCAATTACAGTCTTCTTCTTCTTCTGTGTGCCCTGTCCCTTCAGGACGTAGGCGATCATAGCTCTCCACGTCTCCCTATCCCTTGTGGTCCTCCTTCCTTATTGCGTGTCCCAGGAACTTCAGTTGTCTCTTCCTGATGCTCAGTATTAGTTTCCTTTTGGTTGTCATTCTTTCCAACACCTCATCGTTGCTTGCATGCTCAGTCCACAATATCCGCAGCATCCTTCTGTAGAACCACATTTCCGCCGCTTCCAGTTTTGTTCTCATTTTCGATGATATTGTCCAGCATTCACTGACGTATTGAAGAACTGTCATCAGAAAGCAATCCACAATTCCAGTATTTAATAAATAAGTAAGATATCTACCAAATATAACGTTTATGTTTATATTATTCTAATTCAGCATATTCCTTATTTAGTTTCTTTGTTATTACGTTTATTACGCTCTGCAAGCCATTCATAAATAAGAGACGATTCTGTTTTGATAATGTGGAAAGATATCTCAGACACACCACTCGATTTCAGGGAGTAAATATTTAAAGATAGAATGAAATAAATAAAGGAAGGAAGATATGTCTAACGTCTATTGCCATGAAGTGTACAAAGTAGCCAATTTAAGATCTGTTTATTTTGAACCCGTGATTTGTTATAGTTATGAAAATATTTTGTTAAGTTTTTTAAGTTCAAATATGTAACAGATAAACTATTTGGATTCAATGAGAATATAAAAGTATGAAAGGAATAATGAAGGGAAATAAGTCTTTAAAATAAAAATCCAATTAAAATAAATAAAATAAAATCATCTGATGAATTACTTTTATACCTTTTTATTATTATTAAGGGAAATGTTTGTTAGACAAGGATTGGAATAGAAAAGAAATAAGTAACTATAGAAATACTTAATATCTATAGAAAAAGACACTACTGTATTACATTGAGAAAAGAAAACATATGTCCATTAACACATACATACATACAGTTCCACTGAAATGAGACGCAGTCAGTTTACTGTTAAATCCTTTTGATGTCCCAAGACTTCAAAATGATTTAACAGGAACCGCGATTATCAGACAGCCTCCTCTACTCACCACACATATCTTACAAGTATGAAAGATTGACCTATCTCTTTTCTCATTAATAAGGCCTTGCCATGGACGGACACATACGATTCTTATTTTAAACATAAATATACCATAATTTGATATCTACTACATGTATACCAAAGCTAGTATTATATCGATGAAATATTGGATAAACAAGCTACGCACGCATTGGTTGAGAAAACAGTTATCGCTATTGCAGTAGTCCATTTAATTTTTTATTTTCTAACTAATTTATAATCTTTGTCACGTTTTATGGCGGCTGGTGCTAAGGCTAAAATTCATCTAGTAATTACTTTCGGGAACGAAGCGTACACCGGATATAAATCTCATTGTAAAATTTAAAGCAGAGGATATTGCACTCTCTAGAAATATTTGGTATCTTTAACGGTTGCAGGATAACTACAAAACCTCTTGGTGATAAACCTTGGAAAAAATCAACATCAAAATTGTTGGCAATATAGAACAGTATTTTTATAATCAGATAATTAAATTATTTTTACTTATTAGCGTTCTTTCACCCCTAAAGTAGGCCAGTGAATATGGATGTTATAGATATTTGTTGTTGGCAAAACAATGAATTTAGAAAAAAGAAAAACAGCATATCCTAGAAAGTGCGCTTAGAAATCGGATTCCGGAAAAAATTGTTCTAAAACTTAAACTATCACCTGGAACCGGAATGAAACCATTGAAAGCATATTTTGAACCACAAAAATTCATGTTGTAGAATGATAAAGTACAGTACTCTTCAAATACCTCAGTTTAAGTTACAACAACTACAGTGCAAAAATAAGGAATCTGAACACAGAATAGGCTGTCTTAGTTGCAGCTACACCCGACAAACCCAAAGCCAAAATAATAAACTACATTTCTAATCGTACAATTTGTAACGTACAGAGAACAAAACATTCATAAAAACATCATCTCTCACACCAAACCTATACAGAAATATTTAAACTGACGGCTGTATACATCCAATATTGCAATTCACTGATTAAAATATTTTTCTTGCAAATGAAGCGTTTAGGACATACTGATTTCTATATATTTTAAAACATAGTGGACTGTTACTACAGAATGACAAAAGAAAAGAAACCACTACATTTTCTTTCGTCAACAACATTAATAAATGAAATAGTAATTATTTACCATAGTGAAAATAACAATATAATTAGGATGTTGACGTTTCAATCTACTTTAAGCAAAATATTTTGAAGTAATCCGCCATTACAAAAGGGAAAGCTAAAAACGGTTACTTAGTTTGAAAACATAGTTTCATATGCATTTGTTTTTAACAGAATTTGTTTACTGTATGGTTGCTACTTAACAAGACGCGGCGTAAACCCTAGATACGTTAAAGTGTAGTTTATATGGATAGCGGAAAATAACGTTTGACAGTAGACATGATGAGTTTGAGATTGTAGTCACCAAGGAAACATCCTCTTGAGAATGTGTTCCATAGAGCAGTGGTTCGCTAGAAGAAGTTGTTTGAGTGGGACGAGCTTCTCTCTAATGAAATACGGAGGGGCGTAGGTGCTTTGCTACTATGCAAATATCATATCGGATCCAAGCCTTGAGTTTTGGATCTGGTATATACAGGAGATACAGTTCGTCTGAGAACATTCCATGGTGGCAGCTATAGAGCAGTGCGAATCGTTATATCCCATCTATGAGAAAAATGTTTGGAGTTTGGAAAATAATTATTCTATAAAAGGGACAGGGAGACGATATTTAACTCTATCAAGTTTGAAAAGTGAAGAGTGAGATTTTTGACACCCAAATATCGAAATAGTACACATTTTAGATCCGAGCTGGCTCTTATGAAGGTAGAGCATATCACGAGAAGTCAGGAAGCCGATCATTTGAATTGCATCATTAGCGATTAGTCTTTTATATGAATTTTGTTTTTGGCCAGGTGTGAATCTGAGGCCCAATATCCAAAAGGCACGCGCCTCGTGGAGGGGATATCCTTTCATCGATCCTTGCAGTACGAGGACTGATCGGTGATGATTTAATATAACCAGTTTCTTTTTAAAGGAACTGACTGTAACCAGCCCTTATTTTCCTACTAGGAAGGTAATGTTAAATCAGAAGAAAAATAAGCTACCAATGTCCGATCGTCAGTACGACATTTTAATCGACAATAGCACTGGCTTTTTCGTCAGTAAATGCTTCCTCATAATAATACAATTAGCTTATTACCGAATAAAAGATCCCCTTTTAATCGTAGCAGTTAAAGTTTCTCGATGAATTTAGTGAGCTGGTTTCGAACCAAGACAAAATAAAGAACATCTGATGACCATTCTCATGTTGAGCTAATATTCTGTTAAGATAATTGTTACATATAGACATCTTTTCGGTACCTCGGTGTGTGCTAATGCTTACCTAGATAGTCTTATTTAGTAAATATATTTAAGTTTTGTAAATATTTCGATCAGTCCGGGACCATTCATTTTCCATTACTTGAGCTTACAGCTTACAAAAGATTTCAAAACAATTCTACTCGATTCCTGAATATTAAGCTATGTTAGACTATATATAATTATTTAGCAGCCGCATAAAAAAATCTGAATTCAAACGAAGGAATCAATATAGAATTATCTACCCGTCTTTTGTATATTCATTTATCAGTGTAGATTTTAAATAATTCCGTTTACTCAAATATACAGTGTGCGATGGATAAATTGTTTAATTTACGTCAAAAATAAAATTACGACAGATATGCCATTGTAGCATTTATATTTACCAAAATTTCACAAAAGTATTCTGTAATACTAAGCAGTAAAATGATTCAATAAAATGACTAATAGTTTAAACCAATGCTTCCATATGACTGTATTTCTTCTTGGCGGTATCTTTGATTAATTTGGTGAGTGCTGCCATGATTTTTGTCTTCAGTTAATCTTTGGTGTTACAAGAAGTTTTTTTTTTATTTTCTTGCTCAACTGTGCCTCGCATAAAATTCTCAAGAGTGTTACAGTCTAACCAGATGGAAGAGATGATGATAATCGTAAAAATCGTCTAAGATATATTGCATCGACTTTCTGATCGTTTGGCATAGTACAGAGTCCTGTTTCTAGCAATAAGTTCTTCCATCCGCCACACTATTGACCTAGGGAAGCACTATCTATTAAAGTGAATTGTTGTATGCCTGCGTTCTGAATCTGAAGACATTTTGAAAAATGCATCAAAGCATAACGTCGCTAATCCCTCCAAACACCCTGTTGGTATCTGGTATATGACCCAAATCGTTCTAAAAATTCTGCACTCTCTTCAGATTGACACATAACCATTCTGAATGGTTCGCATTAGAATTTACAGCGTGTATGCCAAGTAGAATATCATGCGATTTCCAAATTGCATCATGGAAATTATTTCTCACAGACTGTACCCAAATATAGAGAGCAGTTAACGTAATTAAAAACAAACAACGCGTATGTGTAAAATTAAAAAATATATGTACAGACTATTTACCCATTGCATCATGTATAAATCCTAAAATAAATATAGGTAGAAAAGTATAGTATGCATTAGGATATTATACTATCTCAGTTTAAGGTGTCCTAAATTCATTTACTTATCGCGTTAAATAGAAAATCTCTAATTAATGTTTTTTTAAATATGAATGTTCAACACATTTTATCGAGTTGTTGGACGGTATTTTGTCACACATTTCGACGATAATGGTTTAGAAAATTCCAGTATTACCAACTTTAATTACCAAAGTAACAATTAGGTACCACTGGAAGGATATAAAGTATTCTAACCAGAACACTTAGACAGTTCTTTTGTCAGCTTCTTTTTCTTGTTGAAGATGCCTCCCACCTTGAATGTTTAGAAACTATATCAAACTTTGCCACATTTAAATTCAAACTAGGTGCCTGAAAGAATATGTTCCGTTTAGCTCTATGGTTGGGATATTTTTATTTAGTTCCTTACGCTTTATTGTGCATAAATGTTATGTTTATTAGTACCTATGAATCTCTCAGTATTTAAGTATTTACATCGTAAATCCTCTATGACACACCAATCATGCTGATACTTGTAACCATGCTTGCATCAACTGTATTGACTATTAAACATTGAGCGTTATCATGTCAGAATGCATTTGTAACGTGTGGTCGTGATTTGAATGTAATTGGAACACAAATTAACCCCAGAAGTCAAATGAAACTCATACATATTCAACCTATCACTAAAGGTGTTGAAAAATAAGAGATTTCTGTCATGTTTTATTTCTAACAAGATTCAGATTATACCCCAAAATTGTGTCTTATTAACATGTCTAGTTTGGAGCTGCCAAATATTTTCTTTCCAGCCTTGATAGCAAATACTTTCATGGCTTCTGCTCAGACGAACTTAAGTCACTGATGCCTCCTCAACAGGTGTTTACTCGTGCAACCAGACTGGCATCTGGGTCCCACCCATTCACAGTCAGGTTAGCCAAAACAGACGACAATTCTACTCCTGCAGCTTCTTCTCTATCGCACTTCCCGCTTGTGGAACTCGCTTCCGTATTCTTGCTTTCCTGACAGCTACAACATCCAGAAATTCAAATGCAAAGTCAATAATCATCTACTAACCACTGGACTCTAGCTCTCTCCCCACCCCTGTATATAACCTTCCATTTCTCTCCACCTATGTATCTGTCATCGCACCTGCTTTTTCAGGTTTCTATTGTTCCTTTCTAACTAGTTTGTACTCTTCACTCTCTTCTAATTAATCTTTTTACATTTATGTAGCCCCCTGCACATCAGTGGCGTTTCCGCCTTGCTCGGGGTGAAATGATTAAAAAGAAAATGTTCATAATTATTCATGCTTATTTGGACAGAATGACATTTTCTAAAATGCAGCTTTATTTTCAATTTAAGACTTTCACTAACCGCTTTTTTTTCTTGGAATATTTTCCGTTTCACCAGTTCATATATTTACAGCATGTGGTTGACATTCAACATCCGCGGTATATAGTCAGTCATATTTTCTTCATACTTCTTTCGGAAGAAGAAATTTTCACTTCCAGATTTTTTTCCACAGAACACCTACTCTGTATAACCCAGCAATTTTCAATTGTTACTGGCTACCTATCCTGAAATTTCTTCTCCTTCCTCCTACCCCTTACATTTAGTAACCCTGTTACGAGATGATGAAAATTAGTGCATGAAAGAACTTAATCCAATTATTAGAAATTTACACGCTAAAAAAACATTTTCTAAATAGATCTCTTCATGAATGGAGCAATGTGAGACTACGAAAGAAACAATGGAACCATGTTCGAATACAAACGTATAAACGACAGCAAGAATAATAGTCAGGTTGTATGTCTCCACAACTTTTCCATTATCACGCTATCAGGTTATTCAAAAGGACGTCTGTTTCACTTGATGAACTAGAAGAATACTGAAAAAGACTCGAGCACTGATCAACAACGGAGATATCATTAGGATGCTGCTCATGTGTTCAAATTTCCACCGATCATACGCCCACACTTGATAGTGAAGCTGATGATGAATAAATTCTGATTATTTGACTGTTCAAATTAAAACCTACAAATTAACTAAAATGATTAAGTTCTTGAAGATAATAAGAAATTGAAATACAAAATCAAATACTTTTAAGCCAGTCATTTAAATTTTTAATAATAAATTTAAAGTATGCTTTAAAAATTGACAGACATATTAGAATAAATATATTGTCAAAATTCATTTCTCGAAATGATTGCCGTTGTATCAATGAACACTAATGTTCTTATTAAAGTGCTCAAGAAAACTTCATCGCAGTTTCAAAACAGAAACTGATGGAAGAAAAATCTGATTTCTTCTAATATTGTTCGCCATAATTACTGTTTACTAGTTTCAATATATAGGCGACTTATTTCTTTAACATATTTTTTAAATATTTCATTGTGCACAACATAATTCACAAGCGATATAGCACGTATCATTTTTAAAGGGTCATGTTATAATTATTTCGCTTATTCATTATTAATTCCGGAATTTATGGAATAATACAAAGAGAAAATCCTTTTTATTTTCCTCAGGTTGTACAACAGTGAAGGAAAGTCGACATTGTTATCAGCTTTTGCCGTCATGGCTACAGAATATAAATTAACTTAAAAGCCCAGAGCAAGCTTTCCAATTGAGCGCCATTAAAATATTTCTGCAAATTCATTGTAGTTTTTTTTATTGTCATGGTCACGGACACAGATAATGGAATATGTTGAAACGGAAGACACTTGAATATAATCAGTCATCTTTTTGGCAACATTACGTCAAATATGGTTGCAAACATCATCCAATCAAGATGCTTCCGTTATATTAAAAAAAACAAAGGCAAACATTGCTTTCAAAGTCTCTTGTTGATTAATTGATAATGGATCATCCATCCCGACGGTTCAAGTCAGAAAGGAAATCACTTTGAATGAAAATATTCTAGTCAAACCCTACGCACTTATGAAATCAATATCACGTGGCAACCTCGGAATTCGTAAATTATTTGCAAAGAAATTACTTAATTTCAGATCACCCAGAAGAAGAGAACTCATATGAATGTAGGCATTCTATATTAACTACACAAATGTAGAAAATGGAGCCATTTACGTGATTATAACACGTTTCACTTAGCTGATAATAATATATAACCAATTTCAAAACACGATATGATACATGCACACGAGTATAAATTGAATTATTTTAATGTATAAATGGATCTATCAAATCTATTTTTGAAATTAAAAGACGAGCATATACTTATAAAAATGATAGTTTCATAATTTAGGAATTGTTTCTACTTGGATATTTCTTCAATATAGACTTTCAATGATTTAAAAATCATAACGAATTATTTGAGAATTTCAGTGCTAGATATAATTATACTCGTATTTTTTCTTATAAGCTTCATAAGAGGGCTCACCAAAAATTAGGCAGAAATATAACATTTTAGTAATGATTATAAAATCATTTAATCAATGCAATTGCTTCTGACTACATATATAAGGATTGGTGCCATGGGATTAAATTAAACTTAAAATCTACCAGTAATAAAATATAGAAATATAAAAATAATTTGTCTAATTGATGCTATTAGCTATTCAATATCACGCAAGCCGAGTTGATTTAGCAGTATATATACATATATATATAAATAGAGTGAGAGAGAATGACATAAATTAATAACTATATATGAGGAGGGTTTACAAAGGGATAGTATTATTATTCAGGTGTTAATAAAACGGAGCTCAATGTATGAATAGAGCTGTATTATATATATATATATATATATATATATATATATATATATATATATATATATATGAGGTCACGGTTTTCTTCATGCTTCACCACAATCTACAGGCAAAGGGTTTAGTGTCTAGGCTTTATTATATATAATGCCCAGTGCTTTCATATGGGTAATGAGTTACATTGTATTTTAACAGACAAGCATGCTAAACATTACACCCCGTCGAAGTTATATATATATATATATATATATATATATATATATATATATCGACATTATAGAAAATATTTAATAATTTTTTAAATGTTGCAATTGAAAGTCTTTGTAATAACCGAACACGCGTACCATAGAAGGTTTTTTCTTAGGTTGTTAAAAATATTCAAAAATTTACTATATGAAAAAAACTTTCTGTTACGTTTTAGGATTCATTATTCATTATTATATGCGTGTTTTTTTGCGACGAAATTGGCAAAGAATTTTTTAAAATCTCTTTTTTTAATATAGGAAATTATAGTTTTTAGTGCATTGAAATAAAAATTGTCCGAATGTTTTTGATTGAACATTTTCAACTTCATTTCTAGTCATATACAAGAATCTGGTTTATGAACATGTGTCTACTTTCACATAACAAATAATTTTAAATATCGGTGCACTGGCCGTCATGTTTATGGAGACGTCATGGGCAGCTGACAAAAGCATTAATTTTATAAAAAGTTACTCCATTAATAACATACCTTGAAGTTGTGGGCATACGTTTCTTTATGTATAAGTAAAAGTATATGGACTTTCATGAATTGAAATATACAATATATCATGTGTAGGGTGATAGGTTTTCACCAATCCCATATTTTAAACAGTTAAAAAAAGGAACATAACACAATATAGACTTTTTGAGTAATCAATATCAAAAGCCATGCATTTTGATATATCTTTTATAACATTATGGAATAAAAAAAATTATCCTCTAAAATCTTATTTAAATTTCGACTAATATCTTCATCTCTTAATATTTGTCTATACTTCTGAGATGATGTATTATCTACTCTATTTACATTGTTCGTAATATAGTCCTCATATTTAGAGATTTAAGTTAAAGTGAGATTACTACCTGGCTATCAGAAGTGACATCGCATATAGAATGAAAATTATATAATCTAGTGATCGTAATATAAAGTTCGATTCGAAATTCCTAGCACCTAAAGAAGGTCGAAGGGTCGATCCCCATATTTTTTGTTGCAAGGTTTCGGTCGTGAAAATTATTCCTGTGTCTGTCAGTCCAGGTAAAATTCAGGGTATTTCGAAAAGAATAATTTCTTTAATATATTAATATCTACATATATCATTTATTTATTCATATTTAGTTATTGTCTATCCTGTTTACAAGGAATATAAGACTGGATTTAATATTTCTCTATGAATTTCAATATGGGTTAAATAGCAATGTAAGCTTACATTTATTACCTTTTTGCTCAACCACTCTAGAGAACAGTCCCGTACTGAATTAAAAATAAATAGAAAACAATAAATAACAATTACACCATCATTCTTAAAATATTCTAGCAATTCTCAGAAAAACAAATTTTTTTAATCATTTCAACCCGAACAAGGCAGAAATGCCACGGATGAGCGGGAGACTACATAACTGTAAAAAGATTAATTAGAAAAGAGTGAGGAGTACAAACTAGTTAGAAAGGAGAAATAGAAAGCTGAGAATGCAAGTGCGATGACAGATACATAGGTGGAGAGAAAGGGAAGAATATACTGCGGTGGGGAGAGAGCTAGAGTCCAGTAGTTAATAAATGAGTATTGACATTGCATTTAAATTTCTGGAGGTTGTAGCCGTCAGGAAGGCAAGAATATGGGAGCGAGTTCCACAGGCGGGAAGTGCGAGAGAAGAAGCTGCAGGAGTAGAATTGTCGTCTGCATTTGGCTAACCTGACTGTGAATGGTTGGGACCCAGTTGCCAGTCTGGTTGCACGAGTAAACACCTGTTGTGGAGGCACCAGTGACTTAAGTTCGTCTGAGCAGAAGCCATGAAATTATTTATAGAACAGGCAAAGGGAGGCCACATTTTGACGGTGGGGAAGGCGCTGCAGTCGAGCCGCCAGATCAGTACCTATCACATTACAGACTCTCCTTTGGAGACTGTCCAGAATACTGAGAAGCGGTACTCCATGCACGGACGGATGGTTAACTTGTATATATGCAGGATGGATTCAGGCGGAAAAAACATCCTGGATCGACATAGTGACCCAACCTTCTTAGCAGTAGATTTAGCTATGGATTCAATATAGTAGTTCCATTTGAGGTCTGAGGAGAGGGTAAGACCAAGGAGGCGTTGTGTATTGCTCTCAGGGAGAAAGAAATCTTTGAAGAATGATGATCGATTACGTCTATATGGGACTAACTATTAATATCGGCGGCTGTATGGCCAATCAAACAGAAAGGAATTTTACATAGCTGTTTTAACCTCTTAAACCCCATAACTTGGTAGACGATCACGGATATAAATGCTACTTGGAACTCTATCAACGTTTGAGTAATACAGTCATGTAGCTATGAAAGAATTAGGCGAATGTGATTTCCCCTTCATACTTCCCCCATAGGAGGCTCCAAGGTGGCTGAGGAGCACAAAGGCATACAGAAAATCTATTAAAGATATATCTTAATCGTTTTAATATAATACAAACAAGTAACTTAGTTGTCACCTTTTTGGTTAACACCAAAAAGAGTAGAAAAATAGAAATAATACATTAGTGATTTGGTAAATGAGAACATGACGTTTAAACTCTACTAAAGATGACCAAATTTCAAGATATAGAGTTAAGAGTCTAACAACAACAATTTCCAAATCCGTCTAGAAACATGTTCAGGAGTACTGGACTCTTACAGAGTACACGGTTAGAAGTTACAAACAATAATTCTATGAAACAATAAAAGTTTACAGGTAGAAAAAATATCTATTTAAAAAAAGATACGGTGATAGATTTCAAGAACTATATCACTACATTTGATGTACAAGTTTCACCACAAGAAATGAAAATGGAGTAAACAGTTTCCAGAATATAAATATATATCAAAACCCATTAAAACTGTTCAAATGCAAAGAAATTTTTATGTAAGGAGAATGATTCTAACTACATTGAGAGCATATACCCAAATGAAACCAGATGCCATAATTGTAAAATATACCATATATAAAATTTCAAGGGACTGGGCAATACGGGAAGAAAAAATGTGTATTAAAAATTAAACACACCAAAAAATATTCTATTCAGAATAAAGTAAAATGCATCGAACCAAACAATATGATATGCAATAATCACCCAAGTAACAACAAGCTATACCTATGAAAATCTGATATCAAATACATATCATGAAATACGAGGACTAACATGTTTAATTTCTGAAATAAACACATCGGAAATATTAAGATCAAGTGTACACTTGAAAAGAATCCATACCACTGAACAAAAATTCTCAACAATGTAAATTCAATACAAAATTCACTTACAATAATCTCTTGATGATAAAACACTCACAATTTTTCAAATGCAAAAGTCCATTAACAGAAACTTGACAAAAAAAGAAAAGAAAAACAGAATAAAGGAACAAAGAAAAAAACAATCAAACCTCAATACGAAATAGAATTGAAATAAAAAGGAGAGAAAAAAGCAAAAAATTAGGACAACATACCACACACAAAAAAAAAAAAATAAAAAAAAATAAAAACACAAAATGGAAAGAACTTTAGTACACTATTCACATTATTCGGACTACTGTCATCATCTTTGTTGCAATTTGTTTGACGTTTCGGCCGTTGTACGCTCAGGCCTTCTTTAGATGCTAGGAATTTCAAACCGAACCATTTATTGAAAATTCTTAGCACCTGAAGAAGGCCGGTGTGTACGGCGGCGAAACCTAGTATAAATTGCATCAACGATGAGGACAATAGTTCGAATAATGTAAATATGTAAATGCTCCCTCATCTAAGAACTATAGAAAAATACAGAACCTGAGTAATCAAGATCTTACAAATTCTCCGGGAAGAACAAGTTCGCAAGTATACATGCATAGGTATAAATATCTCATTCCTCGTCTAACTCGAAATTGATACGTAAATTTAGGTTTCAAATAACAATTGTGCTTATAGTGAACAGAATGGTTAGAATGAAAATTGAAGGTTAGATTTGTGAAATAATGTGTATAATTTTCAGTAATTAACTTTTTCCACGGAATGCGTGCAGCCTGAATTATGAGGACTGCATGACATATTTTGAATATTAAATAAAAATTTGATTGAAATAAGAATGTTTTGCGTGGATTTAACCCCTCCTACAGTTTTTAATTTATTGAGTATTTCGGATGAGAACAACTGACCCGTATATCCATCAATATATATTTAGTCATTTTATTATGACCTATTTTATATCACGGCTTTCAAGTTATCTCTATTTTTCTTTGTCTACGCTAAAAACGGGTTGTTTTGATGTTGATGAGTTTGACGAATGAAAATGTTATTCGTGGAAACATGTGAATATACAACAAATTTTTGTGGCGAATCTTCGTCGCAAAAATCTTGTGGCCTGTTTGGGCCAAGACGGAGACAATTGTGTAGGTTCAATGTATTAGAATAGCATAACATATTTACAAATACGAGTGTTAGTAGTCATCAAATATAGGTGTAAGGCGAAATGCATAGTTACTCTTTAGACAGTCTCACAGCTGCCTCTCTAGAAATCAATCAGGTTAGTATTTATTGACGGATGAAGAGTCCATTCCTGTAGTTAGGGCTCGATAACAGAAAAGAAACAAAAATGAAAGTTACTTTGTAATATGAACAACGTCAAAGAAAGAAGAAATTTAATCCAAAAAGTTCTCGTTATATAAGTGAGTTTACTTCAGTCGTTCAAAGCAACTCATCGATATCACATGAATATATTAGCTAAAGAAAAGCTAAGTTAAATTAGCCACGAGTGTTTCCAGCCACTTATATGTCTAGCAAAAATGATTAACACATCCCATAAATAGTAGGTCGAATCAGCAGCATCAGCAAGCAAACACGTTCCAGATTTCGATTCCAAATTTGATTTTTAAAGCCGGGAGCAATTTTCTAGATAGACTGGAACCAAATGTGAATCGATTCTAATCTGGATAAGCGTGACTGATCTGTGCGCGTTCAATGGGGTTAATACTGATATGAGTAGCAGAAGTGCCAGGGAGACTGATTTAAATGTTGCGCATTCGAATTAGGCTGAATTATTTCTTAAATAATCTTGGAAGCTAGACATAATGGTAATTGTCCGATGGTTAAATGGCATCAGCATGTTGAGCTCTGAATACAGATCTGTTTAAGGAAATCTACATAAGATGATTGGAAAGTGCGTTTAATAAAACATGGGGATGTTAAACAGAATGAAAAACTTCTATGAATTGAATGAAGAATAAATTGCAAGACTTTTATGATGTGCAGCAAGTACAGGTACATGGTTACACGAGCAAATTATATTGAAATAAAATGACGAAAATAATTCCCCAAGTTAATCTTTGTCATTGTCTGGGCGCCTGTTTTAGAGGGATATATGTAGATCGTTGAAACACCTAATAATCAACTTTTCCTTTTGCCTTTGTCTATTGCTGTTTCGATTTTCATTTTTATTTTTTGCTGGTTTTACTTTCAAGATTTATTCCTATATATATATATATATATATATATATATATATATATAGAGAGAGAGAGAGAGGGGGACAGAGAAAGAGGAAAGGAGAGAGAACGTGTATCGAGGCAGAAGATAATTTTCTAAACATTATATAAAACATAATAATAATTATTAAATAAAACACACAATGAATGTCTATGTTTAATCACGAGCCGTTCTAAACATCGCGTTTTGGCTTTAATTTCAGGTGAAAATAAATTATCCAACATTTAGTTTTTTTATGTTGATTCTCACATGGGCCATCTTCAGAGATATTACAGGGACGTATTTGCTGCCACGATACACTAAATTTAAGTTACATGATGCCGAAATATTAAATGATTCCAACACCAGGGAATGTCAATGGAAACTCGTTAAACGAGAAATACGTCCCTGTAACCTCTCTGAAGATGGTTCACATGACCCAAAAGCTTAGAACCAACATAATAAAAAATATTTAATTTTTGGACAATTTTTGTCTTTATTTTCATTTGAAATTAATACCAAAATACTAAGTTTTGAACGGCTGATGATTAAACATAATAGACATTCATTCACTGTTATATTTAACAATATATGTATAGAAAGAACACATATTGTTAGAAAAGACTTAGTAGGAAAACTTAAATAACTATATAAATTTCTATGTATTGATATTTAATCTTTTAATCAAATAAAGCAACACTACTTAACAGACAACTTTGAAGTGTGACGTCTAGTGTACCACTAGACGATCTAATTTTCTACACGGTAGTATAAGAAAATTCATTAACCATTACATTCCCGAAGGTAATTCATACGTAATTTGTAATAAGACGCCAATAATGAAATGAAAAATGTTGTATTAAATATGTCTCACAAGTAATTTTATCATTTAACATTTTAGTGAGTTTGTTTCTTATAGTAGTCTCTTTTGAATTAAATCTATATCAAATATATAAAATAAATTTGCCTATGAAGTTTTCTTTTTTGTCACAGTCTTTTGTCTTGTGACAGTCTTTCGTTTGTCTCAGTATTTCTTTAATTCTCGGTCTTTTTTTATTTTTGGTCTTTCTTTTATTTTCGGTCTTTCTTTTATTCTGTGTTTTTCTTTTATTCTCGGTCTTTCTTTTCTTCTCGATCTTTATTGCCTCAGGCTGTATTTGTCGCAGTCTGTTATTGTCTCAGTCTGTATTTGTTTCATTCTTTATTTGTTTTTAACGCAGTCTGGGTATTTGCTTTTGTCTCAGGATGTATTTGATTGTGTTTCAGTCTTTTCTTTGTTTATGTTTAAGTAATTTTTGGGGGGGGTTTGTCTCAGGCTTTCCTTTGTTTTTGTTTTAGTCTATTCTTTGCTTTTGTCTCAGTTTTTGTTTTTATGTCTGAGTCACTTTGTTTTTGTTTCAGTCTTTTCTTGTTTTTGTTTCAGGATTTTCTTGGTTTTTATTTCAGTTTTTTCATTGTTTTTATTTCAGTCTGTTCTCTATTTTCGTTTCAGGACTTCCTTTGTTTTTGTCTCAGTCATATTTCGTTTTTTCTGTCGGTCAATTATTTGTATTTGTTTTAGTCGTTTCTCTGTTATCGTTTCAGGTGATTCATTGTTTTTGTTTCCGTTCATTTTTTTTTTTTTTTTTGTTTTCGTCTCAGTCTTTTTCTGGTTTTTGTCTCAGTCATTAGCTTTATCTGCTTCAGTCTTTTCTTTTCTTTTTCAGTCTTTTCTTTGTTTTTGCTTGAGTCATTTTTGCCCCAGTCTCATTAATTGTTTTTGTTTAAATCTTTCTTTCTTATTTGTCTGTTTTCTTTATTTTTTACTCTTTCCTTTGTTTTCTACTCTTTTCTTTGTTTTTGTCTCAGTCATTTTTGTCCCAGTTTCAAATATTTTTCCCAGTCTCAGTCAGTTTATTTTATGTCAGTCACATTACACAAAACATACCATGAATATTTGGCGGAAGACAAAAAATAAGATTTAACTGTAATCTCGAACGTGTTAGAAAGAAATAAAATTATTTTTAAAATAATGACAACGAAAGTTGATCTTTCTCCTTAATAATAGCTTAAACGTTTTAATGATAAAACTTTGTTTTTCTTAAGTTTGAGTTCTTTTAATTTCATATTATGCTATTTATTCGTCGAATAATTGGAAATACCTAATATCATCTTAATTTTTATGCACGACTCTGAGTGTTATGAATTTCAGTAGCCCTTATAGCATAATCGTCTTTATTCGTTTTGAATTATTTATTAACGTTCATTTCATAAAATTCGTTATGGGTATAAAATCGTATGTTCTCATACTTTTATATTTTTTAATGTATAATCAATTTAAATCAATAGCAAAACATAAAACTGGAATAGGATACTGAAATCTTGGTTGGAGAAAAAAGTAGATTTAACATTTAAATATAAATAAAATAAATGTAGGATCAGTTATGTCTAAGCGCAGTTTGAAAGGGCGGTAACTGGTTGTTTACATTTGAACGTTTTAAGAAAAAATAGCGTGAATGTAACGGATAATAAATACACAAACATTTACGCATCCATCCATATATATGTGTCTTTACAAATTCATACAAACGTGTGGTCTGCTTATTGTTCAATTTGAATTATATTTATGTATAATTACTGTAATAAAACGAATTGAATAAATTGATTATTAACCGGTTAAAGTACAAAATAGATTTAATAGAATAAAATTTCAAGTAAAATTTTCTCGCTTTTCTTCTTCTCTTCTCTTCTTCTCTTTTCCTTCTCTCTTTTCTTGTTGTTTCTCTTTTCTTTCCTTCTCTTCTCTCTTTTCTTCTCTTCTCGCTTTCCATTTTTTCTTGCTTTTCTCCTTTACTCTTTTTTCTCTTTCTGTTTTTTCTTTTTCTCTCCCATTTACACAGACATAGCTAAAATTTCAAATAAAATTAATAGAATAATTAATATTATCCAATTAAATTTATTCAATTGAATCGTATTATCGTAGTGATTTCGGATAATTGTTTTTATTACTAATATTTTTTGTCACAATAGTCATTTCGGAAGGAGAAACCGTGGAGCCGAGTTCGAATTCCAGCTGAATACACTGTATTCACTTACGCGCAAATACCCTTGGGAAAGGTATTAATCCGTCTCTTCTTTCTCGTTATGGGTTAAATAGCAGGACAGACTGGGTTCTTTAGCCTTGGTCGGCAACCAGTCTACCGCAGAAAGCAATGACAACCTACTGCGGGATAATCTTCTGCCCAGTCAGTCGTGTCTCTTTCGAGACATGATCGCCCAAGCGTGTATCACGTATGGCACTTAACTGACTGAGTCATTTCATGGTCTCGTTTCATCAACGAGAATACTAGTAACACTAGGCTTTGTAAATATGTTAGCATGCCATAGAGTGTGGTGGTGATGTGCCCATTATTTTCTGATTTCGATTAAGAATTGTTAGAAAATTAGTTTTCCATCATTTCAAGTGCACGGATAGTCATAAACAACCTTGTTTTGCTTGAAGGAGGTTGTTGAAGACCTGTGTTGTTCGTGATGTTTAGATTACATGTTTTTAATTCTTGATATTGGATGATAGATGTTTTCGTATCATTGCAAAATTGAAGTTACAATTAATGTCCTACCGATTTTATTAATTTATCTTTGTTCGTCAAACAGACATATACACCCACTTTCTCTCTTTCTTTCTCCTCTTTTCCATTCTCTTTACTTCTTCACTCTTTCTTTTTCTTCGCTTTTCTCTCTTTTATCCTCTCTTTCTCCTCTACCTTTCCTTCTCCTCTCACTTTACTTCTCCTCTCGCTTTTCTTCTGCTCACACTTCCTATTTCTTCTTCCTTTTCTTTCGATTCTCGCTTTACTTCTTGTCTCGTTTTTTCTCTCTTCTTGCATTCCGTTTCTTTTTGCTTTCCCTCTCTTCTCGCTTTTCTTTTTCTTCTCTTTTCTTCTTCTCTTTTCTTCTTCGTCTCTTTTCTTCTCTCTCTTTCCTTCTCTTCTCACTCTTTCATCTTCTCGCTTTCTTTTCTCCTTTTTCTTCTTTTCTCACTTTTCTTCTTTTTCTCTTATCTTCTCTTTTCTCCTTCTTCTACTGTTTTCGTCTTTATCTTTTCTTCTTTTCTCGCTTCCTTTCTTGCTTTTATTCTCTTCTCGTTTTCCTTTGATTCAAGCTTTCCATCTAGCTTCGTTCTTTTGTTCTTTTCACTATTTCTTTTAATTCTTTCTTTCCTACTCCTTTCGCTTTCTTTCGCGCTTTTTTTCATGCTTTTCTTCTCTTCTCATTGTCATTCTTGCCTTTCTTCTCTTCCCGCTTTCTTTCTTGCTTTTCTTCTTTTCTTGCTTTCCGTCTTGCTTTTCTTCTCTTCTCGCTTTCCTTCTCTTCTCTCTTTTGTTCTTTCTTCTTTTTCCTTCAATTCTTTCTTCCCTACTCGCTTTTCTTCTCATCTCGATTGTCTTCTTTCTTATTCACTCTTTTATCTTCTTTCTTTCTTATTCCCCTCTCTCTCTTACTTCTCTCTCTTTCTTTCTCCTTTTCTTCTCTCCTTCTCTTATCTCTCCCTCTCTTCTCTCTCCCCTTCTCTTCTCTATTGTCCTCTTTTCTCGCTTTTCTCTATTTCTCACTTTTTTATTTCTTGGTTTCCTTCTCTTCCCGCTTTTCTTTTTCTATCTTTTTATCGCTTTCCTTCTTGTAGCTTTTCTTCTTTTCCTCTCTTTTATTCGCTTTTTCTAATCTTCTTTTTCCTACTCTTCTCACTTTTCTTCTTTTCTCTCTTCATTCCTTTTAATCTATCTTTACTTCTCTTCTCTTCTCTCTTTTTTCTTTTACCACGTTTCTTTTTCTCTCCTTTTCTCGCTTTTCTTCTTCTCTTTTCTTTTCTTCTTTTTCTGTTTGTTTCTCTTCTCTTTCCTTCTTTCTTCTCTTTTCTTCTCTACTGTTTTTCCTTCTCTTCTCTTTTTTTACTCTTCTCGCTTTCCTTTTTTTCTTGCTTTTCTCCTTTACTCTTTTTTTCTCTTTTTGTCTTTTCTTTTTCTCCCCTTTTACACAGACATAGCTAAATTTAAATCAATTTTGTAAACTGTCGAAATAAGTTTATTATGAATTGGAAAGAGTTTAACACATATTTGATATTCTAAAAAGGACAGATTAAGTGATGAAGGCTTGTTTCTTCAAGGAGCCACAATTTTGTCCTTTAATAGGACTTCTCAAATTATGCAAGTTAGTATTTCAGTGTTTACTAAATTAAAAAAATTAAACAGATAGAGCAAATGAAAAGCGTTCCATTAATAAGAAATACTCTCGGATAAAAATATTTTCAAAAATTAACATATTTATATTTACAAAATAAATCTGAAATTCGAAATATAACAACACTAAGCGACTACAATCATTCATGGAAGGTTCTGGTCATGTATATAAATGATCTGAAGATTGCGTTCAAGCAGGAAACACATCTGTTGCTTGGTGTTCTCCTTGGTGTCCACTTTTACATTTACAAGTGTTCTATCCCTTATATATACCCATCAATACAGCTAAGCTTAAAAGTGTTTTGATAATACATTGTGAGGGCGCTTTAAAAGAACCGTCATCTTGTTTATAATTAACAATGCTTTTGATAAAAAAATATATGATAATAATATTTGTTCATATAACCACAGCTTGTATTAATTTTTAAATATATTATACACTCGGTGAAATACTTAATGAAACTATTGATAAATTTGATATTAGAGAGTAAAATATGGTATATAAAAATAAAACAATTATCTTTGCAACAATTAATGTGTATCAGCTTAGGTACTTTTATGCGACGTGACTCTTAAAACGTAGGCGATTATGGCTCTCCATAGTATCCTCTCCCTTGTAGGTCATCATATGTTTTGTCTTTTTGTCATTTCTTCCAAACACTGTTCTGCTCTCGGGTGTGAATTATCGTCATACCCAAGGCTACAAGAGAGTAGAAAAATTATTTATATCATATGGTTCTGAAGAATAAAGGCGATTCGATTTTATCATTAAGATTAAATTGTTACCTTAAGAGTACATAGAGTGCTCCTACTCGTGTTTTAATTAGATTCTTTTTAAAAATCATCGATTTCGTTTTACAAATAGAAATATATTATTTGTATATCGATTACATATTTTATATTTTTTCAAATTATTAAAAAAAATTGATTCTAATTGTCATATTGAAATTAGATAAATGTGACCCCGTAGTCATAAAATCAATCAGTGTGTAATGTTGCTTTGAATTTTATAGATAGGATCTTGCATAATGCAGGCCAGCAATTGACATAAAGTCCTTAGATTAATTTTGGATCAAATAAATGTTTATACACATTTATTTCTTAGATTAGCAGCAGTTTAGAAGTAATTAGCACAAAGATTGCGACTAGCATGATCAGTTCAAACTCTTACATACCCTTGCATTTACTCTCTCGCACACACACACACACACACACACACACACACACACACACACACATATATATATGTATATATACGGGAAAATATATAACTTTTTCCGCATCTAGAAGGAAATAGCAGGGCAGACAGGGTTCTGTAGATCTGGTTAGCGACAAATCGACACGGAGGAAAAATTTGATTTTAAAACTGGATGGGTTAGCAACTTAACCCAAATTATTGCTGTTGGTAAAACTACAGCAGCATCACTTACCGTGTTCTGCCTCTAGTCTTGTAGTTCTCGATGAATCGAAAGGATTAACAGCAAAAATGTTTTCTTCCGTAAGTGCATCAGTAAAGAGACTTTCGAAAATTGTCAATAAAAAGTCTTAACAAAAACTTACATTCATTTTGTAAACTCTCAAATAAGAAGTGTATTATAACCTGAAAAATGTTTCAAATATATCTAATAGTTTAAACAAGACTGAATACATTTTTGTTTAATTATAAAATAAAAACCTACAATTGTTAGCCTCCTGAAGACGTAGTTAAATAGTTTTATCGCCACATTGCTTTCAAATACATTTTTCTGTTCTATCAACGTCAATCAAGTTTAGCTTGTATATGTAGGTAATGTAAAATGTACGGAAATTTAAGCAATAATAATTTTTTTTATTTCAATCCTTCAACTCAAGCAAGTTGCGACTGCTAATAGTGCGCAGGATGGTAAAATGAGAGGAAAGCTCGGGTTTTAAGGTTTAATGAAGAAAGAATAAAATATGAACGGAATTCAAGAACATAGATTGAAAGTGATATTGAATTTAAAATTTTGGCGATTGTAATTATTAACTAAGCAATTAAACAGAAGATAGTTAAACATAACTGACATTAAAACTAACTCAACAGTGAAAGAAGGAAGATAGATTACAATCGACTAGTACGATTAAATACACATGAACAGGGCACTAGGTGGTGAAAAAAATTTAATAAGAATAATTTACTATGAAGATATTTGTATAGAAGACCATCATATTAATGATAAAGTGACTGAGGTCCAAATGTTAAGTCAGGACCGATTACATTGCAGATCCTTATTTAGAGTTTGTTGAAAACCTCGAGATGAACAGCATCAGCACCCGACCAGATATAGCAACAGTCTTCAATGCATGAACAAATGGCAGATTTATAAATGCACAAGATTGATTCTGAAGGGAAAATCTTTCTAGAGAACCTAAACTTCCTTGCAGTAGATACAACTATACATGCGACATATTCTTTACAAATAGGCCCAGCATGTTGTTCTCAATGAGATTTTTATAATCCATGATAATGGATGAGAGGAAAGTTTATATTTGGTGGTTTAAGAAGGAGAGTTTTATGATAACACATATAGATCCGATATATTCGTTCTACATCTGGTTGGTTGAAAATGTGGAGCCAGGGAAGTGCAGTATAATACTCCTTGGAATACTTGCATAGTTGAGGTCTTTATATAAACGTCTTCTGGAAATTGTAATTCCACCTCTTCTCCACATATACGGATTGATTAGTAAGACTTGTATCACTAAACCTATATCTTAAATCCAAATTCTTACTAACTATAACTCTGGCTTTAAATAACATAGACAAAGTTATATCGTAGAAAACAAATCAATCATATCAATTATGTATAATAACGCTGAAATCAGACTCATAAATTTCCCGCTACAATATATGTGATTATAAACTGACTTATGCATGTGTGAATATCTTGTTTACATTCAACCATTTCACAAATTTGTACTCACATAAACATTATTTAAAATTATATTGCAGATCTTCATATTATGCATATGAGATTTATTCTTAATTTCATAGATACATTCTCAATATTGCACTGCAAAATTAACAAACGAATTGGATTAAGATAAAAAATAACTTTTCACATTAATGCTACAAGGAAAGTTAATCAGAATTTTCTGGTTTTCAGTTTGATAGAATGTCTATGTTCTTGATATTTGATTAAAAGAATGTAAAAGATTCTTCACAAGAATGTTTTACAGATTTGACAACTGGTACACCGACTTGAATATCTTAAAGAATATGAAAATACAGATCTCATGAGGTTTATTATGTAATTAGGTAAAGACAATTCGGGTAAGGATTTTAGATTAGTTTGTAGAATTTAGGACGTTGCGAATTTCTTTATGGTGGAGACCGCGACAGAAATCACTAAAACAAACATCATCATTAAACATTAGGCATGGGGAAGTGATTCTCCATAGAAAATAGTTATTTTTCTCATTTGTACAGATTTTAAAAAATATTTTGTGTCATGAATATTTTTCCTGTCTATGTTTGTCCCTCTTTGTATCTCTCTTTTTTCTGTATATATATATATATATATATATATATATATATATATATATATATATATATGAGCCAGCGGATTATATGGGCGTATAGGGGTCTAGTAAGTCTTTACTTAGAAACGAACAATAGGGCAACACGATAATTAGATTATAGTGAAGGCTTGCGCAGAATCAAATTGAATTTTTGGTAGAATAGAGAACTGATGCATAGCGAGGCTTCTCAAATTTTGAATTCAAAATTGTTCTTAGCCGATACTATCTTCACCACAGAACTATGGATTCCAGACTGTTCTGCTATCTGCTTAATGCTGGGGTTTTTAGAAGAATTAAATTTGAAAGTAAGTGAATGCAGCGAAGTTGACTGAATTCACATTCGTCTCCCACTTTACTGAATCTTAATCCTTTTCCATATTTCATAAAAATATAATTTGAAATGATTCAATAATATGTTACAATAATCGACATAAGACATAGTACTTATGTAAATATAAATTAAACAGTAAGAAAAAAACACCCGCTTAAATGCAATCCTCCGGCTATATCATAAAATAATATCGGTGTCCACTCACATGACATTAAAAAAATAGAAAAAAATCTATAAATGCATCTAATTGGTAGTAATCAAGTGCGAAATATCCATTTCGAGGGATGATAGCACATCTACATCTACATTACATCGTGTTATATATTCGTAAAGTCCCTTTAATATTGAGCACTTGATGACTTACCATTAGAAGCGTTTGTAGGATTTTATTTATTTGGTATGTGATGAGAGATATATGTGAGTAGAATGCATACCAGATTTTGAACAACTGAAGTCGACTTTTAACTGGCACCCATATTTTCTACCATTTTAACTTTATTACGCAAAAAGTGCACGATTGCACAATCGACAGGAATTTTGACAATATTGCTTATATTTCAAAGCTTTAATATCTGCCTAGCATAAAGCCAGATAGTTAAAATCAAAGCACATGAAATACTATGACAAGGATTTCTGTTCTGTTTGAAGTTTTACCAATTGTTTGCATATAGTTTTACTAGCTGCCTGTTGCATTTATCCTTGCTGCATGATGGGTTAAACATATCGATTGTTTCAATGGTCAAGATTAGATCATATCATTTGAACTAACCATTTCCGTCACCAAATTTGATACAACAAAGAAAACTGCTAAGTAGATTATTAAAGCATCAATCTGGCTGCTTATTTTCTTACATTTGTTTAAGGCTGATGTTGATTGATCTCATGATGAGCGTATGTGTATACGAGTTTGCATACAAAGATTTGTTTACGCCGAAACTTCAGTAGACTATCAAATTGTTATTGGATTTTCCGTTTGTTGCATTTCTGCATGATCTGACTTTAATATATGATTATAAATGCATTCAGTCACTATGCATCATTAGTTTTAACGACATCACACACACACACACACACACACACACACACACACACACACACACACACACACATATATATATATATTTAGTGTATCGAGGCAGCAAATAATTTTCTAAACATGTACTGTTAAATATAAGAGACAATGAATGTCTATTATGTTTAATCAACAGCAGTATTAAACGTCGTATTTTGGCTTTAATTTCAGTTGAAAATAAAGAAAAAAAATTCTCCAACATTTGGATAAATTTTTATTAATTTGGTTCTAAGCTTTCCGCTCACAGGAGCCATCTTCAGAGAGGTTATTAAGACGGTAATACAGTAACATCCACCATCACCGACGATTTTATTTTGTGTTAAAATAAAACTCCGTTAGGCAACGACAATCGTTCCCAAAAATAACAAATTAAGGCTCGTTATTCCATGACGTCTCTACTCACGTCTTCTTTCTTGACAGCATTCTTAAATTTAAATTTCCGTTACAACGTCAAGAAAAATATTTAGAAATAAAATGCAAACCTAGCTTTTCAAACGACCAAAAATAGTTCTTTACAAAATAGAAGTGACGTTCGTATAAAAGATGTCGATGTTTAGAAACTGAAAGGAGATCAATATGCAACTGATCAAGCTGTGCTTCCATGGCATTTGGCCTGTGAAACCCGCTGTCTTCGCAAAGACCATACCACTTTAAATCTTTAAACATTGTCAAATGGCGTTAACGAAGCACAGCCTAGTTAATTACTGCACCAAACAACAGAAACCACATTACCTGAGAACTATAAAGAGGAACAATAACTCACAGGGATAACACATATAAATCGACGAGAAAATATTAACAGAAACCAGATGTTGAGATTCTACACTACACCAAATAAAAGATAAACAAGGAAGTGCCCTCACAGTTACAAAATGCGACTGCAGGTACTAGCCCTGAAAAAAACTATTTTTCCTGGAAAAATTGATTAATAAGAAAGGAATACTTGCTGCTCGAACAGATAACGGCATGTAGAAACGGCTAATATATATATATATATATATATATATATATATATATATAATTATTATGATTAATATACATTTTGTCTAATTCGGAGATATAGTATTTACACTATTCAACATTGTATGGAATATTGTCCCCATCTTTTTATCATTTCGGTTCGAACTTCTTAGCATCTGAAAAAGGTCTGAGCATGCAACGGCCGAAACATCGTGAACATAGCAAGAATGATGACGACAATAGACCGAACTATGTAAAATAATGCAGTATACAGTTGTATTAAAAATGCTCAATGCATATATATAATGTAGAGATTTATATATTTTCATTTAGATTTCAGTCGATTATGCAACATTGGTTTCAACTTTTCGTTATCTTCAGGTGTTTTGTATGAATTGACTCTCATTTTTTTAACGTAAAACATTTTTTAAAAGTTTTTCAGAAGGCACAACTCGAAATTTAAAATAACTGAATTTCAACCTAATGGAAGACTTTTCTTATGAATTCTAAATACGTTCATCTAGGTTTGAAGGATCCTAAAGTGTATTTTCTGATATGCATTGTTTTTCAATTTCAACACGTAGCAAGTTTTATACAATGTTTAGGGCCTTCCAGCTTCAATGTTTAATCGTTGTTATACCAACGATTTTCAAATTTCTTTCAGTTTTTTTTATAATCTTATCGCCCTAAGCAAAGCATTTTACTGCTACTGCTTTACTAGGAGTCATATAGGTGGAAAGTTATGAGAAAGAGTGACAGGTTACAGTGGGTGTCCGGAAGTTGGTAAGATAAGGATGAGAATACAGATGAGTGTGGAGTGGACGGAGAATAGAGCATGAGAGCGAGAGGATGTAGGATATTGAGATAGGAGATGACTATTGAATTTAAATTTAAATTCATGGAGATTGTAGCTGTCGGGGAAGTAAGAAAACGGAAAGGAATTCCACTGGCGGAATTGCGAAAAAAGAAGTTGTTGGAGTAGAATTTTCGATTACATTTTACTGGTTTCACATTAAATGAGTTGGACCTAGTTGCTAATCTTGTGGCTCGATGAAATTCAAGTATAGAGGGCACCAGGGAGCTAGGTATTTGTAGAAGATACACAGGGAAGCCACTTTGCACCAGTGAGGAAGTGACTGTATCTGAGCCGCCAAGTCGGGATCGATCGATCACATTACAGATTCTCCGTTGGATTTTGTCAAGGACACTTAGGTGGATACCAGGAACACCCGACCAGATATGGTAGCTAAATTGGATGCACGGGCGTATGCAAGATTTGTTTCCGACGGAAAAAAACTTTCTGGCCCTACACAGAGAACCGACTTTCTTAGAAGCGGATTTAGGTATGAATTCTATATAGTCATTAAACTTGAAGTCTGTTATGAGACTTAACCCGAGGAGGCGAAATGATTTGCTTTCAGGGGGACTATCCTCATCCATGCTAATGGGGTGTATGAACTGTTGTCTGTGGTGGGTAATATTGCAGGTTAGTTTTGGAAGCATTAAAATTCACGAGCCATTTCTTACCCCAGTCCGCCACAGATTGGAGGTCCCTTTCAAGCTAGGCAGCAAGTTTTACTTTGTCAGCATCGGTAGATCAGTAAACCACGAGTATATTTTTCTCTGCCCTTCTGTATCTTGTACTTTTACTTTTTATATAATTACTTCTGTTTTACAAAGTCCCTCAAGTCGGTATTTGATTTTGTCTTTCCAGTTATATTTTAAATTTTAAAAATCGTACTTATAAATACAAGTTTCTATCCAAGCTAGAAAGCCTTAAAAATTGTACTAAACTCGCTGGTGTAAATTCAAAACGACTGGTGTAAATACAAAGAAAAAGAAAACACGAAAACCCTGATATTACATTGAGCTTATAAAAACAAGCCAAATCTTACAACGCTGCTGATATCTGCAGGTTGTGCCAAGAAAAGTTAGCCATAATATTAAATCCAGATAGATAAAAGTTAGTAAATGGAATATCCGAAGTAATATCAAGATGTAAACATATCAAAAAATATATTTTAGCATCATACATACTCGGATGAAATTGTTTACAATTCTTGAAAACTCCTCATTTACTCCAGTTGAGCGTCCTGAAAACCCCTGTTGTACATTTGAAAAAAAACAAAACACAACACGTAGGAAAATTTGTTGATATAACACGCCTAAAAATACCGAAAGTTTGGAGTCAAGTTTCTGTAATCAACAGACTTCCATATATATATATATATATATATAGTGTTTTTTTTTTTTGTGTGTGTGTGTGTGTGTGTGTGTGTGTGTGTGTGTTGGGACTGTAGCTCTATCAGGGCCTTAATTATGCGTTCGCTTGATGAATATGCTGTAAAATAACTTCCGAACTGCTCTAGACAGTACCGGACTCTAACTGCGGTGTTTTCTTTACACGAATTATCAGTCAGTTAATTGCCATACATGATACACGAAGATTATCCCGCAGTAGGTTGCCATTTCTTTCTCTAGTAGATTAATTGCCAACCAAAGCTATAGAACCCAATCTGTCTTACGATTTAACCCATGACTGGAGGGAAGAGACGGATTAATATCTTTACCTAGGGTATTTGTGCGTAAGTGAATGCAAGGAATTCAACTGGAATTCGAACTCGGCTCCCCGATTTGTCGTTCCTAGTCGATACTAATCCACCACAACGCACATTCGATCAGACTGAAGATGTATAATTTCTGGCACATCAGGTTTGTCTCGCTGAATCCTAATTTTTCAGTACAGGAAAAAGAATGAAAAATGTTTATGCTCCACGTAGGTGATAGATTATTTGACTCCAGCTAATAAATTTCCCTCAGAAACGCAAGTGGCGAGTCCTTCTTTTGTCTGTTGCTATTTGCATGGCAGATGTTTAGACGGTCAACATTCCTTAGTTTCACCGGTCTAAAAATCTTCAAAAATCGGGTCCGCCATGACGCGTACACAGTCGACACCTTCTCCTTCCCTTCGTATACTGTTAATATATATAATGTTTACCCAGATCGTTCATGTTACTTTTCTCAGAGGATGCTCCCTCGTTCATTATGATTTTAAGTTTTTCAAATCGACTGGAGTCAGTAACCTTACATTTCCTCATAAGCACGTTTTCCTTCCTCGTTTTACACACTACGATAACATCATATAATAAACCTCTGGGGTCTTTTATCTCGTGAAAAATAGATATTTTATCTTTTAACCTGTAGTTTCACTAGTCTAAAAATTTTCAAAAATAGGAACGTCATTTAGTGAAAAATGTGTATGCGTCAAGGCGGATACGATTTTTGAAAACTTTTAAAACTGGAAAAACTACCGGTTAAGTAATAAAACCTGCCGGATTAATAAATAAATATCGACTATTAATCTAATATCCAGTGAAAGATAGATATTAGATTAATAATGGACTTTTATTTATTAATCCGACAGATTTTATCAATTAATCGGTCCGTATACACTGTTGTCCTTTGGTAGCAACTTTTATTTCATCTCTGTACTCTTTCAAAGTATAAAAATGACTATTATTTACTTTAAAATTTGCTTTTGTCTTCTGATTGATATTCCTGAAATTTATCTATTTAAATGGAGAAAACTGGCGAATATGAACATTTTTATTCACTCTAACTAGGAAGTAAGCGACATATTATTAAATGGTATAATATATTTATACTATGATTTCACAAGTGGAAGCACAAAATGAAGTCTTCGTTTTCTCGTTTTACGCCTATACTATAAATAATTTCATGTATCAGACACTAAATATAGTCTCCCATCATTTTTTGTTATATGATCTTCGTTAGTGGCGTTCAAATCCCAGTGAATGCTGGTGAAATTGCTCGTTTAAGTACACTACCATCTTTTCATTATCAAGATGAGAGTCAAGAATGAGAAATTGAGAAGGACCCTGTGACCAATTTTGCCGTAGTTCTACACAAAAGACCCAAGAAATTTTGCATAGTTTTCGACTGTTCCTTAGCTGTTTTATGTTACCTTCTCCCTCCTAGTTAGCTCATTGAGGAATTCTTATGTGACCATCTCTTGCTTGTGTGGCATGATGCAGTGCTGTTGCCAAACATAGGATATTCCATCTGCCACACTCTTGACCCAAAGCAACACAAATTCCACAAATCACTTTGTTGAGACAAGTCAAATGGAAAGATAAACGCCTACTTAACTCCACAAAATGCAACGCCCTTGGTTACTATATGTGGGGCGTACTTGAGTGAGATGCCAACAAATCTCTTTTTAACGCCATTTATGATTATGGCGACATTAACCAACTTTATCAAGGTCAATTATATATCGTATCCAGTAGATGAATGATTTAATAATTCGCGTATCATTAGAGAATGTTTTATCTCCTCAATAGATGATAATCGTTGATTTCCAGTGGAACGTCATTTAAGTGTTAGGAGGAATGGTTCCTAGAGAGGTTTTACTTTTCGATTTCAAAGTCTTTATTTATTTAAGAAAATTAATTCTTTTTAACTTTCTGGAAAATTCGTCGACACAATCAAATTCAAATTACTTGCACAATTATCTATTGATATCCGCGCATAACTAATCATTTTTAAATAGTTGCAGTTATTCTATGGCAATTTGCAAAGGTTTTGTGACATGATTAAATGCTGGCCGTTGTGTTAGCAACGATAATTGCAATTTTGTACAGATTGTTCTAAGATAAGTTTGGTTAAGAATGAATTAAGCCATTTTGAATATTTTAAGCTTACTTTATGTAATTTGGCGAACAGTTCGAGGAGAAATTATTGCGTGTTTGTGAAGTACTCGGATGTGATAATCTCTATAAAAAGAGACGCTATAATTTATGCTTGTGTATTATATAACCATCTCATTATATCCTAAATGTTTGTCTGTCAATGATGTAATTTCAGTGGTAATTAACGCATAACACTATTCTCTGCATTTCTATGCTTTAGGTATTGACCATGGAAAGTTCCACCTGTTATCACAGCTAAAACAGTCTGTGACAGTGGGATTTATACATTAAACGAGCAGATATATACATTAAACGAGCAAATATGAGTTGTGAAACAGTCTGTTTCCTTAATTTGAAGTGTTTGCAGGTTTACTGAATAGAACTGGGGTATTAACTTCTAATTGTTGTTAGAGATTATAATTACCTTAAACTCTTTTGAAATACTTACTTGGCAATTTTTCTCGGGTTAGGGTGGGTTTATTACGCAGAGCCTGAGGCGTCACCAAAGAAGGTTGTGCCGAGATAGCTTAGGAGATTTTTTGACGGTATTGCCGGTAAACTCACTTAAAACCAAATTTTTGTGACACAGAATATATAGACACGTGGGCAAGCTGAATAAATACATCTGGCACAGGAGTTAACCAAAAGCTAAGGAAGAGTTACTGAGGTGTTGTTATCGCTTGTTATGATGTAAGTGGAGCTATGTTCTCCTAATTTATCTAAAATGAGGTATTCTTATACGGAAGAGGTTGCTCAAACCTGTTGATTGTAATTTACTAAGCGCAGCTTAGATGTGGCACAAGGCCGAAAGTATGGGGCACCCAGTGAGGAGCTCAAACCTGTTGATTCTAACCCAGTAGCAACAACAATCTATTTCAACGTAAGATGTCTGGTCAGTGTAATAATGTTTCTGGTGTAACCGTGATCGCAGTTGCTGGGCTTTAAAAAATTGTGGTTGGCTATATGCACAAGTATGTCTATGACACTTCTCATGCTAAAATAACTTGTGTCCCTTTCAGACTTGGTGGGGAAGCCTGGTAAATATAATTGACTATGTAATAAAAGACTATACAGTCTTTTATTACATAGCTCTTTTTCAAAATTGATTGTTCTTTCCACATCAATCTTGCAATAATTAAACATATATCAAACACACACACGCACACATACACGTGTGTGTGTGTGTGTGTGTGTGTGTGTGTGTGTGTGTGTGTAAGCCGTTTTTAAACAAGGTAATTTTTTAAAATCGAGGAGCATCAAATTTTAATTATAGCAATATTTACACATACATGCACACGCTAACACACATACATGCATACATACATATGTATGTATATATTATATATATGGTGTGATGTGTAAATTCTTATTAAAATTTTGCAACAAAAATAACATTGACATTTGAATAGGTACATTTACCAAAATTACACAAGAAATATCCTGAGATACTAAATAACAATACGTATATAACCATACCCTCTCTCTCTCTCTCTCTCTCTCTCATATATATATATATATATATATATACACTATATATGTATATATATACACTATATATACACTACATATAATGTATATATATACACTATATATACACTACATATAATGTATATATATACACTATATATGTAAATATATACACTATATATATATATATATATATATATATATATATATATATATATATATATAGTGTTGGTTCATATGTATAAGCAGTTTTCCAAACTAATTCGTTTTTCTTTTAAATCGAATATCATCTACTTTTAAATATAACAATATTTAAACACAGACACAAATATATGTATATGGTGTGATGTGTAAATTTTTGTTTAACTTAGGCAAAAATGAAAATATAATGGACATTGTAACAGACACATTTAAAAAATTACACAAAAATATCCTGTAATACTAAAGTGTAAATCAATCTTAGCTTCAACCGTGGTCTCTAGACGACAGCAAAAACTCTTTTCACTGTTTTGGATGTTTTCCCCTTTTGGTAAATGTTGCATAATATTCCCTTTCAATTCATCTTTATCGCTACAAGAAGTTTTGCTGGTCTCTCTTTTAACTGAGCCTCTCGCATAATAACCAAAGATTTTGCTGCCTGGTGAGATAAGTGGCCAAAGTGTATAGAAGATGTCGTCACTGAAATTGTTTGAAATCCCTAAATGGGTTGTCGTGATTATATGGTCTGTTTCCAGACATAGTGCTACTCTTAGTCAAGATGGTGACAGCTAAAAGACACTTGGGTATATCTTGGGGCTGAATCTCAGTCTCTCAGCAACAAATTCAGGAGTTCTGTTTGCATGAGAACTATCAGAGTAATTTTCTCGAGCTGTCATACCTTCGTAATTAGCATTAGACTCATCCAACACTTTCGCAATTCCCTGCACTGCTAGTATTGAGGGTTATATAGTGAATTCTAAACAGTAGAGAAAGTCGTTTCTAAATTTCTGGAGGTGTGAATTGCTCTTTTCTCACAATCGGTGCCCAACTGACCATACCTCACTGTGTGGTCACCAAATCAAAACAAGTATGAGCGAAAGTAGAAATATAAATTAGTGTGATATTTACCTGCTGATATATCTTAAATCTTTTAAACCACAAATATAAAAATATACAAAATGTTTTGCTCTCAATATCAATACTTCAGCTTTTACATTAGTTTTTTCCGTTGAAATGAAACTGAAACTATATTTTCTTAAAAAAACCCTGACATTTTCCTATCAGAAGAAGCGAAATAAAATATATTGTCCACTAACTCGTATAGTAAATCAAATAACGCTTGCTTATTAATAGATGTTTGCGTCAAAAGTGTTTAAGGTTTTTCTTGGAATCATTAATCTTGAGTAAACTTGGTTGAAATTGGATTTCAACGGAGGCTTTGACGTTGGAGCTAAATTTGGGTTGCTAGTTTATCTCTTTCAACAGTTTCAATTTTTTCCTCGATCTTTGTAGATATTGGGAGCGGAATGTTTCAAAATAAGTAACATAGTAGATAAACTTATGACTTTTGCACGTGATGGTGCGTGTACTGATAAAGAAGCCACACGTTATCAGTTATTTTCCTTCGGATATTTACAGTCAAAATATTTGGTGCTTCACTCTAAGAAATTAAAATCAACATTTAATTTACGAATATTAATTATGAAATTGCTTGTTAATATCTACATCAAGAATAGCTGAATATTCACTGACAATCTTCTGTAAAATTCATTCTTGTATAAAACTTATTTCATAAAAAAAAGATTTGTATTTTTTACGCGATATTGTTATCGCAATGTTTTGGCCGTTGTCTCCTCCGGCGTTTATCAGGTGTTTATCAATTTGGTTAAGCTATAGTAAATTCTTAAATGAACGATGTATTTCATCTACGGGTGTAGATTTTTCTTATTTCACTACCTTTTTTAAGTCTTACTTTTTAGTACGGCTCATTAACTGCTTGGTTGTTTTTCACTGTGACAGAGTAAACATTGCCAGAGTCAGGGATAAAATCAGACAAACATTGTGATATCAACAAAAATGAGGACAATTGACCTAGTGTAATGCCTATAATTAGAATCATTTTTAAAGAAATTCAGACGTTTTTCATATATTCAATAAACCACTGATTTTAAAACATGTTTAATTTTAAATGCACTTTGTAATAGAATGATTATCAGATGAAGAAATTTATGAACGATTTCGAATTCCAGTTGGATTCGTTGCATTCAACTTTGCACAAATTACATTGGGAAAGATATTATTCTATCTGTTTTCCATCCTGTTGTAGTTTGAATAGCAGAACCGAGTGGGTTCCATAGCCTTTGTGGACAACTTGTCTACCGTAGAAATAATTACAACTACTGAGAGGAAAATATTCTGCCAGGTCAATCTTGGACATTATCGTAAAAGCGTGTATCACGTATTGCAGTTAATTAAAGATTAAAAAAATAACTTATACATTATGCGCAGTTTACGTGCAAAAAGATAATTCTAGATTTCCGTACTTCCTATAATTGCAAGAAATTTGTTTGACATGTTAACTTTATCAAAATCCTTTCCAAAAAATAAACATTCATTTTTTTGTCAGTTAAGTGCCATACATTATAGACGCTTGAGCGATCATGTCTCAAAAGTGATATGACTGATTGGGCAGATGATTATCACGCAGTAGGGTGCCATTACTTTTTTTCGGGAGATTGGTTGCCATCCAAGGCTATAGAACGCAATCCGCCTTTTTATTTAACCCATAACCAGAAGGAAGAGATGGATTAATACCTTTCCCAAGGGTATTTGTGCCTAAGTGTACTTGAGAAATTCAACTAGAGGTAGGTGGACTTAGCAGATTATATATAATATATATACACGTCAGTAGCAAATAGTGTTCAAAGTCAGTAATGAATGAACGATGCGAAGATGAATAATTACTGATTTTTAAACAACTACCAATCCTCCATAGTGTTCAATGTGGTTGTGAGAGCGTAAATAGTCATCCGCAGACAGATCTGTTTTGCTATATCAGAACATTTAGATATCCGATTGCTTCTAGTCAAGATTGAAACCCGACCGAATTGACATCAGTCGGTGCACATATATTACTAATTATTGCTTTAGAACATCTACTAATGGCTATAAAATTGTACATTTTGCTTTGACATTGAAAGAACAATGTCCCATCAGGTAGTTAATAAAGATTAATAATTATCAACTAACTGATGATATAGTGTTCTTTCAACAAATTCGTAACAAATTGTTCGTAACAATTTGAAGATTTTTGAAGTAGTTTATTGTTTGTAATGGTTCTAAAGTTATTATTATTAATAAATATTCACTGCTGTAATTTTATATTAAGCAATGTTTTAAATTACTATTTTGAACGTTGCAGTTCTTTTCCTCGTTACTCATTCATATATATATATATATATATATATATATATATATATATATATATATATATATATATATATATATATATAAGAGACCCGCGAATATATAATATTACCAATGGCTTCATAAAAACATCCAACTTATGTTCATTAACATAATATGCTGCTTAATCTTAACATTGATTTATTTGGATTTAATCTTCTGTGGAATTTACCTTACCAAGTACCAAGGATTCTACTTATATATATATATATATATATATATATATATAAATAGAGTATCGATGAATCAACGCTTGACTGCCTCACCCATTCAAGTGTGTGTCATATCTAAGCTACGCTTAGATAATTCCTACAATGTTTATGGAATTCATTTCTCACTGAATGCTTCTATTTCTTTTTTACTAAGGCGACTTTTGTAAACTACAAAAAGGAAGAAGGCTTTCACAATTACAAACCGAATATTCTGGATGCATCAGTGAGGAAAACCCAAATAATCAATATCGGTTATTATTAAGTTTGTTATTTATGTTTATTTTTTATTAGTATGATTGATTTTTCGTTTAATGATAGAAAAATTCATATGAGTGATATATATGATCGAATGCTTTAATGAATAACGGATTTGTATTATCACCTAGTCATTTTTAAATGAAAACGTTTAGGAAACGCGTTTCTTTCTATAAATCCTCTGCACAGTCTTTTCAATGATTTATAATCTGCGATGTTTTTTGTTCGTCTCTTAATTCTCCTGCATGTTTTCATTTTTTCATACCTTTTATCTTTCAAACTTCTGTAGATTAATCGTTCCTGGATTTTCATATTAAAACAAAAATAAAACTTTCAAAAGCAATCCATTAATTAGGTCTTTTTGCATTGTTGATACATTATCTTAGTATTTTTGTCTATTTATCGTTTTGGAATTTTTGGACACCATTTTTCATATTGATAAATCACACGGTCAATTCTCTGTTGTTTGCTGATAATCTGTAGAGACACCTTTGTATTTTCTGAGTTTCTTAATCTCTGTGTCCGGTGAATGGATTTCCGCTTTTATCAAAACGAAGAATACATCATTGTCCTTTTCGAAAAAGAAAACCAATTGCTCATTTTTTTATGATTGAAAGTATTTACTTTAATTTCTGGCATTTTTCTTATCTTTGAAAGATATTGCTTAATTGTGTTCCTTTGATTTTCTACTTAAGTGAGTCAAAGAGTACATGGATTTATCAAAATTCTGTGTCTTCAATATCCGGATTATCGTGATTCGACATGACAATGGGGAGGTGTTTTCCTGTGCGTTTATAATAAAGACTATTTGTTTAATATTTTTCTTTATATTTCGTGATTAGTAATAAAGATGTGCGTTGTAGTGCAGTGGATATCGGCTCGGAACAAGAAATCGAAAAGCCGAGTTCGAATTCCAGATGAATTCCTTGCATTCACTTACGTGTAAATACCCTTGGGAAAGGTATTAATCCTTCTCTTCCATTCATTTATGGGTTAAATAACAGAGCAGATTGGGGCATATAGACTTGGATGTCAAGAATGAATGGCAATCTACTGCTGGATAATCTTCTGTCCAGTCAGTCGTATATCGGAGAATTGAACGCCTAAATGTGTTTCACGTATGGCACGTAACGGACTGAATAGCAAACAGAATGAACGTAGTGGACGCTGCCTCGCTATTTTCTCTCTATCATTGAACGTGTATATATATATATATATATATATATATGCTACTAGCAAATAGTAAAAATGTGCAACTAGCAAATAGTAAAACTTTCGCGAATGTTTTTACTTGGTTTTCTCTGATTTGATTTATACTCGAATAAATTATTTTCGTTTAAAGAATTAATTGAACAATAATGATCTTTCTGAAAACTATAGAATATAATAAAATATTCTTTGTTTTCGATGATATTTATATCTAATGTGACGCAGTTATTCCTACTGACCACCCATTTTTGCTTATATATATATATATATATATATATATATATATATATATATATATATATTGTTCTCTGCATATCTACATTTATTTTATTTTTGTAGGGACCGGTATCCTATTTCACCCACCAAAATATCTAATCGCCCCGCATTTTCTGTTCAGTTGCTCATCACCCAAACATCTGTCGAAAATACCCTGCATGGAATAAATACCCAGTGTAGTGAACTACACTAACTAGGTAATTGTCTATGCTTTGGAGGAAGGCGAGTAATATCACAAATACTCCGATTTGACTTGGTTTGCTCCATAAATCTGTTTGTTAGCCTTGTGTTTGAGTAGATATACTATTTTTTATCAAAGAGTATATTTAAATATTTGTTTCTAACGGCCTGATTATTTAAAATAAATTTTGTACGAAATCGTGCGTCATTTGGCAGGATTCGAAACTGCGACATCTATCTTTATAGTGGAAGCCACCAATTGATCAAATACGAGTATCGATAAAAATAATTTCCAAACAAATAATTTCATTATATCGGTTGTTAAAACCATTTCGTTAATCTACGGGAGTTTCCGTAACATTATATGCTTACATCTTTTGCTATTTAGGAGTAGAGATGATTTGCGAAGAAGCTAAAATCGTGTTATATAGACTTGATTTGACTTCGTTTAGACTGTGGTATCATTTGTGTTCGAGTGGTCTAAGACGCACCAATTCAATTGATGGCTTCCCTTATATTGATATGGTTCGAAGGTTTGAATCCTGCCGAATGACATACATTTCTGTATAAAATTTATTGTAAATAATCAGGCAAGTAGAAATACATATATTTTTTGATTAAAAACAGAATATCTACTCAAATACGACTATCGATTAAAATAATGTTCAAACAATTTCAATATGTCGGTTGTTGAAAACTTTTCTTTAATCATATTTGTGTTTGTTAAACACTCATTAGATCTCACCTGTGTTTTTTACTGCAACTTTGCTAAACAGACTTTAGTTTACTGGAGAGTGCGCGTTATCTAGCGTGAATAACAGTCCGAACAAGGCCAGGAGGCTCAAACATTTGGTCAAAATGACTTGTGACTTCGACCTATCCCAACCATCGTATACTTTTCAAAGGGAGCCATCTAACCAATTACACTCACAAGGCTTTGGTCAATCCATGGTATTCCGCACGCTAAGTTTGTCTGATATCCATACTGATAACATCAAGACGTCACCTTCCTGACAAATCGATCATGTTGAGATTCGAACCCGGGCTTAAGTGTCAGAAACGTTCTAAGCACTAAGCCATAAATATATTTATATACTCTTGTGTATCTTATATACTCTTGTCTGTCTTTTTCCCAAACTGTTTTCTTCATCGTGTAATTTAAAGTAGTTATCTCTTTTTAAGCATTAAGTTTACTCAACATTTACATGCATTTCTGTTGAACTCTGTTATCTTTTGATATCAGTACGTGATTACGGTCCACTGTCATAATCGATGGCCATGTTTTTCAAGCCGTTATCTGTGAGGAAGGATGTAGTTTTCTTGTTTCCCCCCACTTAATTATCATATTTAAGATTTATGTGTCCTTTTATTTATGTTTACTTTGAATATTATATCATTGTTTACAAAGTTATTTTTTTTTTATTTCGGATAGATAAAATTTAAAATCTAAATTCAAGTTCTCATGATCTTATTTGAGACAATTTTTTTTCATAGATTCTGTTTTGCTTCTCTGTAACTTTACCATTCGTCTGTGTATTAAATATTGTCACTAGGTCTGGTTTTGTGCTTCCGTTATATATCAAGAGATTATTGCCTAAATCCAAAGAAGACTCTGCAATTGTATCAGTCGTGAACCGATATGTCGACTTCAATCACTTCACCAATGCAAAAAGAGAGTTCATATTTTTTACTGTAAATATTTTCATATTCTTCATCTTCTATGTGCCTTTTCTTTTCAAGACTTAGCCGATAATATCACCCTATTGCTGGTGGCTCTGAGCATACTTTCTCCTGTAACACCACGTAACCCCCGTTCTGTAATCCACCTGTTCAGACCCTTAAAATATGTTATCCGCTGCTTTCCCCTCTCTCTTTTTCCCTCTATCTTGCATCTTAGCATCGGATTCTCCAACCCCTTCTCCCTTATCACATGCCCAGGAACTTTAGTTATCTATTCCTGATGCTCAATATTAATTTCCTTTTTGTGTCCATCCTTTTCAAAACCTCATCATTGCACATATGCTCGGTCCACGATATCCGCAGCATCCTTCTGTATAACGGCATTTCAGCTGCTTCCAGTTTTTCCTTCATCTTTGATGATATTTTCTAGCATTCACAGCCATATTGAAGAACTGGCATCACATAGCAATCTAGTATTCTCTTCTTTGTTTCTAGTGAAAGTTTCCTGCCTCTTATGACTTTACTCAGCTTCTGTAAAGTGTCCTTCGCCATGCCAATTCGCCTTCGGATTTCTGTATCGCACTTTCCATCTTCTGTTAAGACACTACACAGGTATTTAATTATTCTGATAATATTTTTCTCTTATACCACAACATGACGACTCTTAAAATATTACTAGAATTATACGTAGGTATAATCCTTTAATAGCTTAGAATTGCTAGATGTAACCGTCAGTTCTATTTTAATACTATCTTGTCTCGTACCATTCACCTATGGAACAGTCTGTAGATTTTATTTACATATCATATTATCTACAATTTGCAATTATTTAATGCATAATTAACCATCGTCATTCATTTTGACAATTTTTTTATTTCTCCTCGGTAACGTTTTTCCCTTGTATTTCATTCTCAGAACTACATTTATCTTAGTGGGATTGTTTCCTTGCTTAAAGTGCAAGTTGTTAAAAACAATGTACATTTTGCGATCAGAATGGAAGACACAATCTATGAAAGAATCTAAAAATGTCTTTTTCTAGATAATTTATTATTTGTTTTATAATATTTATATTTTGGTTATATTGACAAAGCTTTCTGTGTAAAAGTCAGTTATATGTTTTAATATTAGTATTCTATAATATTATTTTTCATGAGTGTGTTGTCTATATATTAAGATTGAAGTTATGGTTTTATGATAAAATTCTATACGATTTAATTTCTCCCTGATTCTCCCTGTTAGCTGTCTTCAAGCCAATATTCATTCACATCTCGTTCTTGTTAGACAAAATTAGAAAACTTAATGCGACACTCCTTTCAAAACAAATCTAACAATTCTTTCCCAGTGAAATCGCTCACAATAAGCCAATCATTTTAACAGATCTTTGTTTAGAATCTCATTAAAGAGAAGATCCATCAATATTTACCGTCAGGTCTGCTTAGTTGAGGACTGGCTTCTCTATAAACGTTATTTGGATAGGTAAACAAACTGACAGTGAAAAGCAAACTAAGAAAGACTTAAGCATAGGTGAAAAATGTTTAAAGAATATCGGTTCATATGACGCCTAATATCTTAAGATAACAAAGATAATGTAACCTGAAGTATTTGTTTAACATTTAGCTCGGGGCACGGCAATTTACACTGATGTTTTCGAAGGAAACGGAAAGGCATTTCGGTTTTGATATTCTTAAAGTTAAAACAAACAGCCTAGTTGCATGATATTGGCCTATCCTCTCTTGTTTTCCTCTAAGAAACATTTCGAAAAGAAAAGTGAAGTATACATATTGAATTATTTGAGGTTGTCCATTGGGAATTAAATAATATTAGAGTTCATAGAACGTGCCTATAAAAATAAAAGGATGGGATGGATAATGCCAACTGTATGAGTAAAAATTATTTAGAATTAAATTTATTTAAAAGCTTTCAATTGTTAAATAAAATATAAAATATTAGATTAGTTTTGTGTGTGTGTCTGTACAAGTACACACGCACACGTACACACACATATAAATATATACATTAGATATATATGGGCTAAAGTACTCAGTATTAGAGACAGTGTATGTAAAGTTGACATTTAAGTTCACACAAAACGGCGACGTTACTTTCAAGCTTAAATGAAAATGTCTGACCATTTTTATGATGGCTTGAAAATTCCATTTAAGCATAAAGCACTCTAGGGGTTGATCTCAATGTCAACATCTGCACACACACATAGCACGACTCGTGCTAAATGCAATCATCAGATCATGTGCGTTGTGATTTTGCTTGAACTTTTGCATTTACTAGTAACTGTGGGGAGTCCAATGTAACATTCTAACTCACGTTAGTGGTATTTGGATACTTATTAATTATTTATGTTATTAAAATTTTAACTTTAGTTTTACATCATTTTTGTTATTTATTTTCATTATTGTACGGTTTCAGTTTCAATTTTTAAGTAACATACTAAAAATTATATATCTATATCTATATATCTACATATATATATGTGTGTGTGTATAAAGTGATATAATTATTGAAGAGAAGTGTTCAGCATCGTCAATTGAGCGTTTATTTTTAGAAAGCGATGGCATATGCACATAGTTACTCACACCCGCACTAGCTGTAAATGAATGTATTAACACTAATTCAACCTTCTGAAACACTTTCTTCCTATACATGCACACTCTCTCTCTCTTGCCCCCTCTCTCTCTCTCTCTCGCACACACACACACACACATGAATGAAAGCAATAACACTAATTCAACCTTCTGAAACACTTTTTCTTACACACACAAACTTACACACACACACACACATATATATTTCTTTGTTTGCTACAAACCACTAGACTGTATAGAGCATTCTAAATATATTATTGTTAATAGAGAAAGAGAAATGTTGTAATATTAAAAGGGAAGGTGAGAATTATCTAATTTTCAGTTATGCGGATGTATTTTTAATATAAGACACCACCTGTAATCATTCAGGGAGAAAGGTGTGTTCTGTTGTTTGTGTAAATAAGAAAATATAATCTAATGTGAATATAAAACTGACAAATATCGACTTTTTATGGTAATTAAACATTTAAAAACAAACATATGCATAGGAAAAGTATTTTCTTCCCTACTAATTGAATTATGTTGTTGGTGTTCAAAAACATTGTAGCTGAAAAGATTCTAAAGAATATTTTTAATAAAACATTTTTAGATTGCAGAAATGAAAAAGAATACAAATTAAGAATTTCTTATACATCTACTATTTCGCTTTATTTTGGCATACGTTATGTAAAACTAATTTAAAACATATACAATTTATATTTACTTGTATTGATAACTGAATTCGTTTCCTATAATTTAATTCTGATGCGAAAATTTCTCCATTACTCACCCCAAATATGATGTGACGTAGACGATCTAAATTCGTATGTTTCTCTTTATGGATGTTTTTATATATATCTCTGGACTATTTAGTAGCTGAAATTTCAATATTGATGACTGACAATGTGCTGGGTTTAAGCTTTTTATTAAATTTTTATAATATCTATGGCTAAAAGAATAACTGAAAGAGTTTGGGCATAGAATATAACATTCGGACAATATTTGCACACCTGATTTATAGGAGAGAAAAATATTAATAAAACGCTTAAAAACCGTAACTTGATTGATTTTTGTAAATCCAAACTTGTACAAAATAGAGATTGCACCTCGAAGACTATATATATATATATATATATATATATATATATATATATATATATATATATATATACAAAATAACGTAAGAAAGGACAATAAGAGATTCATCGTTCCTTAACATTTATTTTTATTTTTACAATACCCACTGAATAAATAGATGTAAATATTACTGTAATAAAATTTTTCAACATTTTGACGACATAGAATTTCCCACGTTTTGGAATTATAATTTAACTATGACTCCATCCAAACTGGTAGAAAAAATTCTCCGTTAGTCCCCATAAAAAATCAGCACTTCAAGATGGAAACAGTTAAAATATGATTCCGAAAAATGGGAAATTCTTGTCGTGAAAAATTTAATTAATTGTAACAAAATTATATATATATATATATATATATATATATATATATATATATATATATATATATATAGTACATCCTGGTCTACAGTGTCAATAAGAACTGTATCGAATGACAGAAAACCCATCACTTGAGGACTGACAAGTTTGACGACAAAAATGTGTAGTAGGCGTAACGCGAACAGAAAATGTTATAATCAAACTTTGACATATCACACTACTCCGGTAAACGCTTAGGAATGATAATCGCAATAAATACCGGGAAGGCCAGTAAGATTAATTTGACTTAAGAATTATATTTTACTGATATAATTGACATGAGAATTATATTGCACTGAAAAGTTGCTTCAAGAAAAATTTGTTTGTAAATTAGTTTGTAAATTTCAACCAATCACAAAACTAGAATGAACACCAAATGTTATCTTTTAGAAAACGGCTAATATTATTTACATTACTAACTGCATGTGTGTTAATAACGTACAGGTATAGGTATATGTTTTACAATTTATATCACAGACATATTTACTGATGTATCCCGTTAAAAGTAGGTTATGACTGCATTAGTTCGTTTGAGGTTTTCTTGCTCAAAACGAATGAACTAATTTTTCTTAAGAAAATTGCCATTACAAAAAATAGTTTTCCCAAAGAAAATGCATAAAACAAAATTAATTTTCAATTTACTTGTCTAATACACAGACCTGCTAATCTTTTAGAACCATACGAGTGCTGATTAAAATTGTCAGGACTATAGCTACGGGTAGTGAGTGAAGATTGCAAATTTTGACCTTGAACTCTATCCCGCATACACACTATTCTATAATATTTGCTCGTTCTTCTGTTTTTGTATAAAGTTGGTTGTTTTATTTCATCACAGTTTCCTTCAGTGTTCATTGCTTGTGTTACAGTTTTCTGCAAACAACTACATACTATATATCCACCAACAACCATATTCACCATATCTTGCAAGTTTCTCCACTTAAAAAATCAAATTCCACTTGAAAAAAGTAAGATTGCAAAATGTCAAGGAAATGCAAGTCAATGCAAAATGTCATCTAACTGCTCTTACCAAAATGAAGCTCCAGGAGTGTCTCCATCAATGGAAACAGCGCTGGTTATAGTGTAAATATCGATCTAACCTGATATGTTAAAATTGAAGTTATATTTATTGGAATATGATTGACTGTTTATCTATAAAGAAGATTTCATTTTATTCGAAATTTGGACTATAATTTTAAAATTGTTAGATCACAGGTTGATGAATTTCAGACAGCAAGAAGGTTCACTGGTATTTCATAAAATTTTGCCAGTGAGGTGTTCGGTAAAATTTTAATGCATTCTTTTAGTTTCAATCTTTCTCAAACGCTATTTCTGTATACGGTTATCCTGAGTTTTTCAAAATATATAGTAAATACATTTAAAGACCATCTTCGTACTGTAAAGGAGGATCTGGTTTAATTTTAGTTAATTACTAAATGTAGCTCGCAATTTATATATATATATATATATATATATATATATATATATATATTGTAATAGTTGTTACAATGTTTTCAAATTCATATTCATTTATATATATATATATATATATATATAAATATAAATGAATATGAATTTGAAAATATATATATATATATATATATATATATATATATATATATGAATATGAATTTGAAAACATTGTAACAACCATTACAATATATATATAGTAATCCGCAGACAGATATGTTTCGCTGTATCAAAGCTCATCAGTACGGTTAGACATCCGATTGTTTTTACCCAGAATTTAAACTCGACCGAATTGGTGTCATTCAACGCTTCTACCACTGAGCCATAAGCTCTCGGTAGAAGGAGGCAGACTTTTAGCGTATGATGTATTATACGCCAGTATTTAGAGTGCTCTAATTCATTACTGAATGACCGATGAGTAAGCGATATATATAAAAGCAAGCTACGTTTAGTAATTAACTTAAATTACCTCAGTGTGGGTAATTGTAATAAAGCTTGGCTGACCATTATTAATGAGTTGTGATTTCTAACCTTTCTGGGCATCTTAAAGGTATGTCTAGATTCTAGGATCCATACGTGTAGGTTATTGGCATTCATTACATTCTCGTCTAATATCACTGCTGAAACAGTGCCCAATTCCTGAATCTTGCCGCCTTGTACCAAAACACATTTTAACTATACTAAATAACAATTAGATGAGGTTTATGGAGAGTCTTGAATTTCTGTGTAGATTATTCGTTTCCTTCTGCCGTCTTTTCTTCATCCATTGTTAATTACATGAAGCAGCAATGTATTCTTTTCCGATATCAGAGATAAAGTTTCTGTTTGTATGAGACAATTCAATTCAATTTTGTTTTGGACCAAACACTTAATTTCATCTACGTACATTATATTGTACGAAGAATAATATAATCTATCTTGCTAGACTATTTCCTCGCCTCAGTCTATATTACACATTTATAAGTCAACATTTTGTTCATGTATTGAATATTATCATAGCTGGTCCGGTGTTTCTGTTATTTATTCACATTATTTTGATAAAACACATTTTTTTAATCATCTCACCCCAAGCAAGGCATTCCACTGCCACTGTTGCGCAGGGGGTTACGTAGAGGAAAGTAATGAGAAAGAGTGGTTAGTTATATTAAATGTCAGGAGGAGGGTAAAGACAGATGAGGATACTGAGGATGTTGGAGGAATAGCTGAAAAAAGGCTTGTGGGAACGGATGCGAGTTAGTGTGATAGGAGTTGTCTATTGACCCTACATTTAAATTCCTAGAGATTGTAGCTGTCCAGGAAGCAAGTATATGGTAGGGAAGTCCACATGTGGGTGGTGCGTGAAAAAAAAGGTGTTAGAGAAGAAATTGTGGTTACATTCTATCGGTTTCACTGTTAAAGGTTGAGACCTAGTTGCTAATCTAGTAGCTCGTGTAAATTCAAGCCTATGGAGCGGCAGTGTTCTAAGTTCATCGGAGAAGAAGCCGCGAAAGTATTTATAGAAGAGGTACAGTGAAGCCACGTCCCGCCGGTGAGAGAGCGGTATCGATCACATTGAAGATTCTCCGTTTGATTTTGTCAAAAAACCCGAGGTTAATAGCAGGGGAACCCGACCAGATGTGGCAGCAGTATTCAATACACAAGCAGCTGATAGATTTATATAGAAAATGTTATTGGTCTCGACCTGGCATATTGGCTTTAGTCAGTTTCCCACTCCGATAACGAAACTTTCCAGTGTCTTGTATAAATAAATTCTTTTGTATTAATAAATTCATGGTAATTGTTCTGATGAAAGTTTCCACATTGATCTCTGGATTTTATTACTTTAAACCTGCCATAACATTGGCAACAAGATCTGATCATTTTACAATGGCTGGATATAACCATAATTTCTAGGCTAAAGGTTTCTTCAATCACACTTGTGACACTCTTCCGACCTCGTGCTTTCTTGTCAACTTTAAACTTAGATATGAATAAAACATTAATCGTTATCCTCTACACTGATATTGTTATCACTTAATTTTTTCTTACATTCTGCCATACCAAGTAACTACTTGCAGCTTAGTAGCTTTATTACCTTGCGCTTGATGAAATGATTACTATAAAAAAGAATATATTTAATAATTACAAACGTTTTTATGAATCTTTAATATTAGTGGCATTTATTTAATAGAGATTTTTGTTTTATGAATATGTTGGAGATGATATTAGTAAGTCTCAATAAAAGACCGTGTTCATGTGATTAGCTTGAATTTTCTTCTTTTTTTTCATTATATTTTCAGTATCTGTCTTGAAACTTTAGCTTACTCACTCTTTTATCATTTATTTTTTTTAAATCTTGCATTAAGTTGGTATAAATTATCCACACTAGAGTTACGTCCCTTTAGTACTTTGGTTTGTCTTTCGAACGCAACTTTTGATAATTCGGATTGCGGTGTCGCATTTCCCATTATAGATTTTGGATTATATTTTCTTGATGGTTTACAGTTCAAGATAATTAGTGTCGTTGAAATTGGTTATGGTACAGAAATATCACTTTCTTTTATAGTTTCGTTGGTGAGTTTTGTCAATAGTTATTTGTCTGCAAAAGTCTGTTTTTCCAATTTGAATTCCCCTTAGATAATTTTCTATTTCCATATTTCTTCACAAATATTCTTTAGTGGGTTTCAAAATCCCCGTGGTTGTCACGTTCATCCAAAATTCTATGTCAATTTTCTAACTTCACTAACTTTAATTTTACGGATTTTCTTCGTGCTGTTTTTCCTTTCTATTATTACTTTTTCCTCAAACCAAATTACTTTGGTTAATATAAGTGCATAAATATGTCTTTCAATAGATATAGTTTAACATAAATACAAAAAACCGATACGAAAAGCACATGAAAAATTAGATAAGCCTATTTCCATTTACAAATACAAAATACACTATAGACAAACATAATATATATATATATATATATATATATATATATATATATATATATATATATATATAATGAAAAATTGCGAGAGGCCGTGAAGGTTTTTTAAAATGTAGATTTATTGTTGTTATTATTGTTCATCTTACTTGCTTTTTGTATGATATATTAAGTGTATATAATAGTATTTGCATCGCTACAGATATTTTGAGTTTAAAATTGACTCTTTCAAGGCGAATAAAATTGTGACTTCACTTTATACCTTTTTTTCCTTTCTGTTGGCCAAAGTATTTGTATAAATAGATAAGAGTTGAGCAGATCAGAAAGTTCATATACGTGCGTGTTTTTGGTTTTTAACACATATATGTTAAATCTCTTCTGACAGATTTCGTTGGCTATAAAAATTTGCCTGCTTTCTACATATTTTAGTGATCCATTCTATAGATTCCACTACTGGGTGACTGTTATCGTCGCATAGCAATGTTATATGTCAACACAAGGAAATATCATCCTTGATGATGGATGTTTTTATGTCATCGTCCAAACAACTATTCTGAATATGGCTCATGTAAGTCGAAAGTTGAGAACAAGCGTAATAAAATAAAAATCCAAATGTTGAAGAATTATTGTCTTTATTTTCACCAAAAATTAAGGCCAAAATATGATGTTTAGAACAGCTCATGATTAAATATAATAGATATTCATTGTCTGTTATATTTAAGAATAAGTGTTTAGATAATTATCTGCTTCTTCAATACACTATATATATATATATATATATATATATATATATATATATATATATATATATTGTTGTGAATCCCGGGAATGGGGACCGCACAAATAAAGGAAGAACAACAGAATTTGAGATAGAAAAATAACTATATTAAACGTAAAAGATACAAACGTGAACGTAGCTTAGTAATCCAGTAATATAGTTATTCAGCCGGATGTATACTTTACTCTAAAATGAAGCCGTAGTAGAATTAGGATGTCTACGTCGGAAGCTGACTGGTGCTGTATAATAATATTCTGCTAAGTTGACCTCAGATCTACTATGAACTACTAACGCTGTATCACTCGGTATCTTTCGGTATCTCAAGGATCTGAAGTTATCTCGCGGATCTCTCGATGCCTTTCTATGGCAGGAGCTTATGTATACTCTAGAAGATTCTATTATCATCCTGAAAAGTGGAGATCCCACCACACACACACGCACGCACACACGCGATAATATATATAAATATATATATATATATATATATATATATATATATATATATATATATATATATATATATATACTTCTTTCTGCATGATGTAGAGATTATATGAAACAATTCTTAAACTATAGATTTTCAAAATGCACGTTAGATCATTCTGTACTTCAGTCAGTCAGTTAAGTGCCATACGTGATACACGCTTCGGCGATCATGTCTCGAAAGTGACATGACTGACTGGGCAGAAGATTATCCCGCAGTAGGTTGCCATTGCTTTCTGCGGTAGACTGGTTGCCGACCAAGGCTACAGAACCCAATCTGTCCTGCTGTTTAACCCATAACTGGAAGGAAGAGACGGATTAATATCTTTCCCAAGGGTATTTGCGCGTAAGTGAATACAATGGATTCATCTAAAATTAGAACTCGGCTCCCTGGTTTCTCGTTCCGAGCCGATATCCACTGTACCACAACGCACATCCTATATTAGTCATCCACATACAAGCCTGTTTCGCTGTATCACAGCTCATCAGTGTGGCTAGACGCATATACTCGCCTCTGGACGGGATCGAAACTCGACCGATTTGGTGTCATTCGGAGTCTCTACTTCCAAAACCATCGACGCATGGCTGTACTGACATATACTTAAAAATATAAAATGTATTTTCATTAAAACATATTTTTTCTCTCTCTCTCTATCTATCTCTCTCTCTCTCTCTCTCTCTCTCTCTCTCTCTCTCTGTCTGTTTATAAATAATATATTTTAAGTTTTAACATTTCATTGATGCATTATACATGTCTTATTAAATTTTGAAAGTTCAAAATTAGTACATATTTTCATAACAAAATTAGTACATATTTTCATAACAAAATTAGTACATATTTTCATAACAAAATTAGTACATATTTTCATAACAACGGAATTTTTATGATCTTTAATATATATTTTTATAATTTTTTATTATGTTAAATATTTTTTGTTTTATTGTATCCTGACGCTTTTAAAATCTGATTGCCTGAAAGCATGCATCAATTATCATAACAGTCATTGTTTTCATTATCCTATCAACAATGAGAGGATCAGGTTTTAAATATTTAACAGCTTACGTTCAAGATCTTTTTTCCTGGACATAGATAAATAGAAAATTTCAAATAGGTTATTCTTGAATATGATAGGCATAAATATATTTCTCCACGTAGATTATAAAATAATATTTATTTTGTCTTAAAATAATCGAGGATTTTAACGAATTTCAACAAATGTATTAGAAATTATCATGTTTCAATTCCCTTTGACTTATCAATTGCAAACGTCTTAAAAGTGTAACAGACAGTGATAGCTGTAAATGAACCTCTATTCGCTGAAATATTTATTATGTTGATCAATATTTTGTAGACATATACGGGGGAAAGAAAATAACATTTCTATTAACGAAGGTATTGCTTGCCTTTGATACTTTCATCGATTTCTTATTTTGCTAGGATTCATTAAAAGGCACTTTCTTCCATGTAATGATTTGAATTAATCCAAAATAATACACAGACACATTCCCCACGCCAAATAATCTCGCTGTGTCGGAGATCAGTAATCATGGGGAATGACAACTTGTGTTCGATTTTTGTCTCTCGAACGACTTGCAGCCCAAGCGGATGAGTCTCATTATTTTGTCTACAGGAAACAGAACGATCCAAGCAGAGTGCGCAACATTAATGAGTTCTATCGATCGTGAAACCAACTTTCATTTAACGACGGCAGATGTCCAGCCTTAACGAAACATATAGCGGAAATATAAAACGTTTAGTGCGTAGCTTAGTGGTTAGAATGTTAACAAAATAAGAACCCGGTTTGAATCTTACTACGGTGGATTCGATTTTAAGGACATGTACCATGGATATTATCGACTATGAGAGACAATTCAAGTATGCAAAAACACTAAGAAGTATCTGAAAATTCTCAATAATGGTTATCTAAAAACTTGTATGTGAAACTAGATGCATTAAAATATTCAGAATGTACATAAATGGTTATGCTGGGAGAAATTAAAAAGATTTTGTCACCATGGATTTATGCCTGTTAACATAGTTCAACTACTGTTCACACATCATATGCACTTTCAGAATCAACTGTAACTATGATTCTCTCAATTGCAGAATTGTTTTTCAAATTTCACCTCATTCGGGGCAATAAAGCAACTAAGACGTCAGGAGTTACTGAATGTTACAGAATGTGGGAAATATTCTATTAAAGAGAGAATACGATAAAAGATAAAGTAGACAGAAGATAATTGATTATGCACTGAAATCTTTGACGATGAAAGAAGACTAAAAAAAAATTTCCGTGAGGTTTTCACAAGGGAGAAGTGCAGTAGAAGTAATTTTAGCATAGAATAAATGTTTTAGCACAAATTATAATATGTCTTGAAAAGACAAGGCAACTGACGACCATCGATATTAAACAAGGACCTGAAGAGAGTGACAGAAAAGGACTACAAATAAACTGCAAGAAAACGGAATGCATGGTCATCAGTAAAAAGAGCAGCTCAAAATGCCAAATAAAAATATAGCATACTAAAATCAAGCAGTTAAAAAAAATTAGATACCTGGGAAGTGTACTAACAGAAGACGGAAAGTGCGACACAGAGACCCGAAGAAAAATTGGCATGGCGAAGGACGCATTTCAGAAGCTGAGTAAAACAAAAAGAGACAGAAACCATTCACTAAAAACAAAGAAGAGAGTACTGGATTGCTATATGATGTCTATTTTTCAATATGTCAGTGCACAATATCATCAAAAATGTAGGAAAAAGCCGAAGTTGCTGAAATGTGGATCTACTAAAGAATGCTGTGGATATCATGGATCGAGCATGCGAATATTGATGAAGTTTTAGAAAGGATAAAAATGAAGAAAAATAATTTTGAGCATCAGGAAGAGACAGTTGAATTTTCTGAGACATGCAATGAGGAATGAGGGCTTGGAGAAGCTGTACTAAAAGGCCAGATAAAGTTGAAAAATGACAAGAGAATGCAGCGGATAACATATTTGATGGAACTGAGCAGATGGATAGCAGAACGGGGGTTGCGTGGTGTAACGAGAAAGCTTGCTAAGAGCCACCAGAGATAGTGAGACGTGGAAAGCCATGATCGTCTACGTCCTGAAAGGACAAGACACATAGAAGAATAAAGAAGAAATATCTGTCTTACATGAAAAAGAAATCAGTTAAACTTTGACATTAAACAATCAGCTAATAAACCTTGGAGATTTGTCAACCAAAAGCACGGGATCAGATCTTGCCGGGTGATGTTGCTGTTACATCAGCTTAATTAGTGTCAATGATGTCTTGATCGATCTAATGACTTACAAGTATATGGAAGGTATCTCCCTGGAGCTATATGTGGGAAGTGTCTGTCAAAAGGTATATGTGGGAAATATCTCTCTGGATGTATATGTGGGAAGTATTTAAGCTGCCTCCTGTATTTACTAATTGCACGTTCTTAATATATATGACAGTTTAAGTCTCTATAGCATTACTGCTTTTATTCCCATTCCAAATCATAGTTTATGATTAGGAAAAACTTATTTTGAGTCCTTTTTCCGTAATAGGGGATGTCGTTAGTATTTATTAATTCAATATCATTCTTGTCCTATAAATACCTCTGTCAGTGTCAGAGCTCCCCCGCAATGAACAGTATATTGACCAAGGGATAGCAAGTGGAAACGCTATTTTCTCGTAGTCGATTCGTTTAGGATGAGGTATAGATTGCTTTAATGAGTAGTGTTGACCCGTTCACAAAATTTGCTGACCATTGGCCCATCGGTTGTTGGTTGATTGATTTAGTTTAGCGGCTTATCAAACTCAATGCGTTATTGAATGCCAAATTCAAAATATTTTGCACTCAATGTGTTTATTATTATTTGAAATAACCAATGTTTTATTGACAGATGTCATAGTAATTACCCCATAGATGTGGAGAGAAGGGGTAGATTCATAAAGTTCCAAAGTTTGGCGTAAATAAACATAACAAACTAAACTCGAATTGGAACTCAGTTCTATGATTAATAATACTAAGCTATTAACAGTTTCATTACCTGCGCATATTACAACACATGGTATTCCCTTGTGGCCATTTATCTAAGTACTGAAAAGTCTCGTCATTGCTTAACCTCATTGATTGTAAGGGAACTTGTGTTTCATCGTGAAGTTAACGTCAGTTTGCTTAATCAGATTGGCATCATTAAAGAACAGATGTCCCAGGAAGGATGACAAAATGCCTAGAGGAACGGAATAACTGAATCCGAAATTAAAGATACTGAATGCTAGATATCGGAAATGACGATGACTGAATAGTAGTTTCGTTTCGTTTCGGCTGGCGGTCTTGATTAAAATTCTATGTTGTGGAGAGAGAAATCTTGTCTTATGTGACGTGTTCCTTCAGGTAAAAGGGATCATGACCCGCCACACCTTCCTCCCATTTGTAGCTCTTAATATATTTTCTTTTATTTCTTCCAAACTCTACCCTGGCCATCAAGTATATCATAGGCTGTTTTCCTCTGTCCCACTTTCGCTCAATCCGCTCTGTGAATATCATATACTCCAAGCCCTCTTTGTTCATTCTTCTTCTATGTACCCTGACCTTTCAGAATGTAGCCGATTATGGCATTCTATGTTTTTCTATTACTGAAGATTCTTAGCACGACTCACCCAACCCCCGCTCTGTCTTCCACCTGCTCAGACCCGTTAAGTATGTTACACACTGCTCTCTCCTCATTTTTTCCTTAATCTGGTATGTGAGTATCAGATTCTCAAAATCCCCATTCCTCGTCACGTGTTTGAAAATATCCATCTATCTCTTCCTGATATTCAGGATAATTTTTATTTTTGTTTCCAAAATGTAAAACCTCGTTGTGGCTCATATATTCAATCTATGGTATCCTGAGCATGCTTCTGTAGAACCATATTTCTGTTGCTTTGTATTTCTCCTTGTTATTTGAGGCGATTGTACAACAATTGTTGCCAATATAGTAGGGAAGATATCACATAAAATTTAGTACTCCTTTTTGTTGTTTCCAGCTAATGTTTTTTTTTCTCTTAATATTCTAATTATCTTGGGGAATGCGTCCTTGACGATCCCAATAATCTTTCAGGTCTCAATGTTGCACTTTCTGACCTCCACTTATCAGGAATTTAAATTTCTATAATTGCGTGATGTTAGTACTCCCTACCTGTAACTGGTAATTTGTGCTTCTCCTTTTCTGATGACAATACATTCAGTTTTCTTTTAGTTTATGTTTAGTCCGTTCTTCTCACTTATCTTCAGTAAAGATATACGCATGCGTAATATGTTGTCATTAATTTTGCTGCAGTGTTTTAGCGTATTTTGATTTTTATAGGATGGTTATAATCTTAGAAATTGTTTTATTATTTCCTTGTGTAGTCTGATAATTTATTTTTGAAAATAAACTTAAATAATAGATTTGCAAAAAGGTTCCACACTTTTACCCTTTATCATGAAAATAATTAAATATAGACGTTACTTCAACACTACCAATTTTTTTCTTGTACTCGCAATGGTCTTCCATTGGCAACATAATCTGCGGGTAAAATTTCATTTTACTAAGCGTCACCAACATATGGTGCAAATCCTAAATTATGGAGCAACTAGTGAGAATCGAATTCACTACTTAGTAATAAGGTGTCTATCAAGACAACCTTGCTAAGCATTACACTACGTCGAAGTGCCGAGATTTACTAAGTTTTGCATAGATGTGGCACAATGTCGAAATAATGGTGCACTATAATGGTGAATCGTACTCCCTAATAAATCGTAACTGATTTAGCATGCTAACCTTTACGCCACGTCGAGGTACCCCTGATGAGAAAATTATATAAAATATTATATTAGTTTGTTTTGATGTAAGTGTAAAATTTGATGTGTGGCGGCAAACAATTTTGGATAAAAAACTAAAAGCATTGTGTAGCAGTGGATTTAAGTTTGGAATGAGAAGTCCGGGAGCAGAGTTCGAATTCCAGTCGAATTCGTTGCATTTATTTATGCGTAAATTCATTTGGCAAAGGTACTTATCAGTTTCTTTTCTTTCGACTATCGGCTAAATAACAGGACAAAGTGAGTTCTATGGCTTTCGTTAGTAAGAAGTCTACTGCAGAAAGTAATTAAAAACTATTGAGGGAAAATCGTCTGTCCAGTCAGTCATGTCTCTTTAGTAACATTATCGCCTAAGCGTATGTCAGGTATGACACATAGCTGGCTAATATTGATTTACACTGAATAATTTTCTCTAGTTAATTTTCACTTATGTTCTAATCTTCATTTAGACAATTTTAGTCACCAAAAATTTGAATATATGAAATGCATTTTCACAAAGAATAAGTTTAAATACACGCAAACTCTTTGTCAAAATATATTGCTGGTAATAATATTTTTTCCTTAAAATATTATGGTAATACTTTTTTTTTCTTGCAGAAACGTTTTGTTGGTAATATTTATCTTTCAAAAATGTATATTTTTCTTTATAAATCTATTTTTATGTATATATTTTTATAAAAGGCTTTCATAATATTTTGACCCCAGTTCGAGGGGTGGTGAGCCATTTGCCCATAGCTGGGACCCTAACAGATGCTTCCACTCCGGGTCAGCGTGGACCTGGTAACAACAGCAATTAAGAGGTGGTTTCATGCTCATAACAACCTCACAATCAGAGGCTTTGCTGCCGGATGCAGTTTACCGTCATATCCAGTTGGTATAAAATGAAGCAAACAAACAATATATATATAATGTAATAATTTGTTTTACGTTTTCACAATAAAATTCATATTACCCAAAGGTGTTAGTAAATTTTCTAGGATAGACTAAAATTTTTTCGTGAAAGAAAATGCCTGATATTCGCCATTAAATATTCCGTACCATTAAACATGTATATATATATTTTGGTTGCTGACCCGAGTTTCTATAATGTAAACAGTTTACATGTGCCATTAATAATTATTCATAAATAAATCCCAAAAGTAGTCTTCAGATAGATATTTGATTAACAAAATATTGCATTGCATATAAATTAATAAATTAATACTAATTTGCATGCTAATATGAACTATTTGACATTCGTATATCTTTCAAAAGTTTCATTTTCTCTGGTTGTGTTAACTTTTCTAATCTTTCAGTTTTAGCATCATCAACAGCATAATTTATTGCTTTGCTGTTATAAAAGTTAACTTTTCATCACCATATAATCTTATTTTAACGAAGAGCTCACGATTTCTATTGGATTTTATCGGGAACAGTTTCCGTTGTATTTATCTGGCGTCTTTAAAGAATTTACAGTAAATTTGTTAATTTTAGTAGTAATAATATTAGCAGTAAGACTTTCAGAATATGGCAGATTTTCTAGTATAAGTATATTCTTTACAGCTAATTATGGTTGTGGTCTATACAACATTAAAATTATGTGTGATAATATGAAATCAGTCTTTTTCATTTTCTCTGATAACATCATGAAATAACCAGATATATAGCTTGTTCTGTCACAGATATTCATTAATATAATATTCGTAAATCATGACAGGTAATAGTTCACAAAAGTTTTCTGCGAAAAACTTTCTGGGATAAGCGACATGTGCCAAATTTAGCCACATTAAAAGCAAGTCTTCATCCTAAGAAAGCCATACTAAGAATCATGTAGGATTTGGAAAGGAATTCAGTATTATAAATTTCTACAAATTCATCGGTCAATTGATTATGAAAAGTACTGCCCGAATATAAAGGTATAAATTTCAGAAAAATACGCAGAATTGGCTAACAAGAAATGTGGTAGTTTTCATCCGGATAATGCTAAACAACATGTTTCTTTGACGACCAGGTAAAAATTGTTGAAGCTATGTTGAGATGTGTTACCCCACCAGACTTTGTTCCTTCGTGTAATCATTTATTCAAGTCATTGCAAAATAATCTCAATGATAAAAATTTAATATTTTGGATAGCATAAAAACCATCTGAAATAAATATTTGCAGAGAAACGACGAAAATTCTGAGAAATCGGAATCTTTCAGGTGAATGAAAAATAGATACTGTGCCACAGAATGGTTAATATATAATTGAATAGATATGTAATGGCATATTTGTGATTTGTGTATTAATTTTCCATAAAAATCAAGATGAACTTTCCGGGGAGCACAATATTTATTTATTTCTATGTTTTTGACCTTCGTTCTTAAACTTATGTATCTTTCTTATCTATTACCATTCACAGTGGTTTTATCAAACAGTTCCTTATATGTAAATGGACTTTCCTTTTAGCTTTTATAAAATCGTTTTGCAGAATTCGTATAAATATTTTTTCTGAATGTTATTTTTGCCAATAATTTATATTTTTATTATTCTGATCTCTATTTAAACTTTTTACAATTTCCAAAGCTTTCAGCTATTACTAATTACCATACGAAGTTTATATATATATATATATATAATGCGGGTTTATAAATGTATTTATTGATAAATATGCGATTATGCATACTTTCGTAGAATACTTGCACATAAAATGCTAGACGACAAAATAGTGCACATAATCTTAACAAAATTATATGCTGCAATTTACGAGATAAATTTTAGAAAATATAAGTATAACCATAAATATGTAGGAACGTTTAATTTTTAATTTTAATTTTAAAATGCTTCATTTATTCAATTGTCAACAGTTCATATTCAAACTCTTGAAGGCATTATATTATTTGAGATTTACTGCGGACGCCATACGGACTGATTCTAAGGCATTTATAATGCTTAGATATTATTGAAAGTCTAAATTATATATTCTAACTCATGGTCTATAGATTTAGGTAAGTTTGCTTCTACACTTTTATCAGAATAAAAACATCACAGACAGGTTATTTACAACAGGGCTATGCAATTCTCTGAATTGAAAATCTCTAGGTTATGCAGACCGATTTCCGCAAATAGTTTTAATTGATCAAAATAATTAATCGTTCGTCTCTCTTCCATGAAAACTTCAGAACTGGTCTATTTTAGTACATTGACACGCTTGCACCTCAGACACAGAGGATAAACTGTTATGTCTCAAAATAGCAAACAAACTTTTAACTGTTTATCTGAATATCTAATATATATTTCCATACAAATAAATTTTTAAAATATATTTTCGCCATAAGCAAGTCGATAACAACACTAAGGAGTAAAGATGTTCATAAAAAAGGAATCTGAGTAAAGATTATTGAAGAAAGAGGCTAGTAAACAAAAGAAATTAAGCAGATAGGTGACGACGATTAGCGTTTCGTGTAAAGTTTTAAAGATTGCAGTTGACTTCAAAACAAAGAAAGAGGAAGTGAGTTCAACGAGTGTTAATTGCCACAAAAAGTAATCAAAGTAGAAATTACGATTATATCTATTTAATTTAATGCAAAATGTGCTCAGCAAGTCAATTTAGTACTGCGCTTGATAATCTCGAATTCGAGGTATCAAAGGCCAACAGAAACATTGCAATGAAAATATTTATAGAAAAGGCTGAGCAGCGTTAGATATAGATAATATGAAAGGTATTGAATCCGAGATGCAAGATCGAGGCAGATAACATTGTAAAGTTATGTAAATCTTCCTAGAATCTCTTTATATATAAGAGAAATGCCAAAAACATCTGATAGCACTATTCAATACACGGAAAAAATGGTATACATATAAGTTTGCAATCTACATTGTCATAAGAATAATTACCTAGTAGGAAAAAATGAACAACCTTTCTTACTAGCAGTTAATTCAATATAATCGCTGCAAATATTTAGTAAAAAATGTGAGTCTGAGATGCAACAATCAGTTCATCTAATGAAGATCAGCACCAGACATACTGACATAACTAATTAAAAAAAGTTCCTTCAAAATGATTAGATATACCTGAACTGAATGCTTGTCCATCAGCAAAAGAAGGAGTCCAAATACAGATAGCTGATACTAAAATCATGCAGGTGCAGAAATTTTAAAAAGCTGAGAAATCTTCTAGCAGAGAACAGATAGTGCGACACTGAAATACGAAGGAATATTGGGATGGCCAAGAACACATTTCAAAAGATAAACAGTGTAGTGGCAGACAAGAAAATTTCGTTGAAAACAAGAACGAGCGCTGAGCTCTTACGTGATAAATGTCCGTTTATAGACAGTAAAGTCGAATGAGTCTAAAGGTTAAAGGAGAAACCCGAACCACCAAACACGTGGTTCCGCAGAAGGATAATGAGGTTGCCATGGACCCAAAATGTGAGGAACGATAATGTTTAGGAGATATTGTAAAAGAGATAGTAAAATATTTTTTTACTTAACCTAAGAAAGACCCATTTGAATTAATAAGGAAGGAAGGTTTAAAGAATCTAATACGTACAGGGCAAATAGAGGGAAGAGAGACAACACTTGACATAAATGATGGCTTAAGCAAACGGATGGCAGAGCAGTGTTTAGGAGAAATAAAAATATATATCGAGATATAAAAGGGTTTAAAAAATGTGAATAGCTATGTTCGCCTACGTCCTTAAGGGACACAGTACTTAAAAACGAGTAACGGAAGAGTTTAGTTTTGGAAGCGTTAAGATTAGTATGCTTTGGTTATCTCACTATTACATATCTTAACTGGAATTATTTTTATAGAGAAACATACATGTTTACATAGCTATTCATCCCATAAATGCGAAGCAAGTGTTCTATATCTATAAGTTTTCAAAGGGCATCAAAACCAAAGTGAAAGTAGCTGACATACCTAAATAATTAATTAGTTAATGCAGATAAGTTTGCCAGTTATATTTCGTTTTCTGCCTAGCAGGCAATAAAATATCTAAGGGTTAATCACTTATTAAGTGTGAGAGAAGGAGAAAACAATCATGGAAAGAGAAAAATAGAATAATAAAAAAAAAAAAGTAAGATGACATTTTTTTAATTGTTTCACCCCAAGGAAGGCGGTACCGCCACTGATGCGTAGGGGGCTACATAAAAGTAAAAGTTTTGATAGGATGAGAGTAATGAGAAAGGCGAACCAGTTGCAGGGGGTGTCATAGAAAAAGCAAAAGGATGAGAAAACAGGTCTGAAGACAGTTGTGGAGGTAGAGAGAAAGGAAAATAACAAGATATTCAGGGTGATGTAGAATAATTGGGGTCAAGTAGATAAGAGATGGGTATTGAAATTGCATGTAAATTCCCGAAAGTTGTAGCTATCAGGAAAGCAAGTATATGGAAAGAAGTTTCACAGACGGCAAGTGTGGGAAAAGAAGATGATGGAGTAGAATTGTCGACTGCTTTTGGTTGATCTACCTGTAAATGGGTGGGACCTTGTTACCAGACTCGTTGCACGAATATATTCTTATTGTGGGGGCACCAGTAATTTAAGTTCGTCATAGCATAAGCCATGAAAATATTTGTAGAATAGACAGAGGGAAGCCACATCCCATCGGTGAGAAAGTGGCTAAAGTCGTGACTTACCACATTACAGGTTCTCCTTTGGAGCCTGTCGGAAACACTGATATGTACAGCAGGAGCGCCTGAGCATATCTGACAGTAGTATTATTTTTACGTACATAAGATAACGACTGGCATTGCATTTAAGTTTTGTAAGAGTAAAGTTGGCTTGAAAGCGATATCAGAAGTGAGTTCCACAAGTGAAGAAACATGAGGGAAAAACGTGTTAACATATAACATGTTAGCTGTAATGTTACTGTCACTCTAGTACTGCGTTTCAGTTAATGTCTTGATACCATAGAAGAATTCTCATCAAAAAATTAATATTAAAATATTCATAAAAAGACACGCGAAAGCTAGATTATAATGGTGGGAATGACTAAACTATATGCTAGGTTAGGACCAATAAGAGTGCAGATTCTGCTTTTCTCATTTTGTCAAGAATCATTACACTCAGAAAAAAATCACCCAAACAGACGGCAGAAACATTCAATATATGAGCGAAACAATGTGAAAAATATACAATGGCGAGAAAAATCTTCTAGCATGACACAGTTAACCAAGTTTCATAGCCGCAGAGATAGAAATTGATTCAATATATTTCCTCTTTCTCTTGGCGGAAAACGTTAGTTTCCATTGTATTTTTTCTTTCATTTGTCGTCTATAAATATTTTTTAAAGTTTTTAATACCGTTTTCCTTTTCTCTCTCAATGTCTACGTTGTTTAATCATACAGATGTCATCAGAAATTTACCAATTGTAAATTACTATGCGCAGGAGAAAATAGAGAACGGGATTTATCGAAGGAAGCAACGCAATTTTCTATTATACTTATCACTGAAAATAAATATAAAATCAACAAGACTTGCAGATGCCCATTTCAGCCCTGTTTTCTTGCCATTGCTTATGAAAATAATAAAACACTATTGCCAAAATGTTAGCTACTATATCTGATTTGAAATGCCTGCCGTCCGTATCGTAAGCAGAGCCAGTCATATCCCACCCACTCTTAAATTACACACATGCAGATACACACTCATTCGAACATCACTATATTTTTTGCATTAAATTATATTTGACCTGTAGAAGTTCTATAATAACAATTGTAGCTTCGTTTTCCAGAAATGATTGGGAACAATATACAGGAAATTCTTTTTGGAAGTTCTCACTATCCACTCATAAATCAGTCACGCAGACTTGGTAAAATCTATTCTCCAGTCTGCAACAATTTTTCTAAAACAGCTCCGAAAATCTATCGCAATTGCATTGCTGTTTCTATTCTAAATGTTCAGGTGAACTTCATTTTTTAATTTTATTAGTCAAGACATTTGTAGTAAGTGAAATCTGTGATTCTTTCTCCCTTATTCACTCCACGTGCAAAGGTCAAAAATAAATTCACCAAGGCAGATATCTTCCAATCATGGCAACTTTCTGGAACAGTATTTAGTTTTGGCGCTTCCCTGAGCACTAAACTAAATGATTCAAAATGGTAATCTATCTTCTTTATCACTGATGGAATACAAACGAAAGAGGGCATGTGTTCTTCTTCATTAACATCACATATCCGATTTGTATTCAGTCGGTCAGTCAGTTAAGTGCCATACATGATACACACTTCGGCGATTATGTCTCGAAAGAGATATGACTGAAGGTAGAGGATTATCCCGCAGTAGGTTGCCATTACTCTTTGCGGTTGATTGGTTGCCAGACAAGTCAAGAGAACCATATTTGTCCTGTTATTTAACCCATAACTGGAGGAAAGAGACGGATTACAATTTTCCCAAGAGTATTTGCGCGTAAGTGAATGCAACAAATCCAACTGGAATTCGAATGTGCGTTGTAGTGCAAGGAATATCGGTTCCAAACAAGAAATCGGAGAGCCGAGTTCGAATTCCAATTGAATTCCTTGCATTCACTTACGCACTAATACCCTTGGGAAAGGTATTATTCCGCCTCTTCATTCCAGCTTTTGGCTGCATAACAAGACAGATTGGGTTCTATAGCCTTAGCTGGCAACTAGTCTACCGCAGATAGTAATGACAACCTACTGCGGGATAATTTTCTGTCCAGTCATTGATATATTTTTGGGACATGATTGCCAAAGCGTGTCTCACGTATTGCACTTACCTGAATAAATTGTATTAAAAATTTTAAAAATGCATTCATTTGTGTTGGTAAATAGATCTTAGATTTGTAACAATGTGATGATGAATTTCTCTAAAAATACTTCAATTTAATAAAAATGGGTACTATATCTATATATATTGTTTTTGCTTTCTTGGGTTAAAATATAACAATGGATTATAAGAAGTTTTCTTGTAGGATCTGAATATTTTCTTAGTAAATACAAAAAACTGTAGAGTAATCAGATGCAATACTTTTATCTGTAAAATTGAAATAAACTTTGACAATGAAACACCTTGATGAAATCCTATAAAAATTCAATTGTATTCCGTTGAAATTATACTGTCAACTGCCAAGAAATAATCTAATTATGTGTTCTTTTATAATCCGTAAATTGGTCGTTTGAACGTTCCGAATAATAAATCAATGATAATACTTATTTCAGAAAAAAATTAATGTAAAATAGTATGTAAATTGAATTTTTGCTTGAAATTTACATGTGAAATATATAAGCTCTATAACTATGGTTATGTGATTTATTTCGTAACTTCTAATTTATATTCATCGGCAAAAATATTTATCTTCTTTCAATGTCATCTATGTATCACTAACAGTATAGCCAGGCGTTGCTCGGGTTTCATGAAAGCTTTAAAAGTAATCCATTGTCCTGGAGCTCAGATTCTTTGGACGTTGGCACTAAAGACTAAAAAGTAATAGCTGTTTCCAGTTAAAGCGAAAGCGTAGACGGAAAGAAAAATGAATGGATGTAAGTCAAATTTCGGTTTCCTGGTATCGATATCAAATAAGTTTTTTTCGTCGTAAACTGAAGGCTAAATATGTCCTCTGAGTAAATGGTATCATGGCTGAGACTAAGAACTAAAATTATACATACTTAGAACCAAACTCGAAGCAAAAACTAAAATAATAGGGCTGAAAAAATACAGACACAGAGGCAGATAAACAGACACAGACACACACACACAAACATCTTGCATTATATATATATATATATATATATATATATATATATATATTCGTTTTTCTGCACTATTCTAAGAATTGCAACCTTGAAACTACTGAATCTCGTTTCTTATGTTTTCGTCTATGAGTGTATCAAATTTAATTTAAATCGGACCATTCATTCTATAACCCGATTTTTTCGATTATCAATTTTCGATATTTATCGAGGGTACCTCGACACAAAACCAAGCTAAGAACACTCGAAGACGCTTTTAGTACAATTGTGTAAAATCGGTTCTGCCGCTTCGGAGTCTATAGGTAACGGACACACACACACACATAGACACACACACATACACGCAATGACAAAGTTACATTTATAAATCTATCTATATTATATATATATATATATATATATATATATATATATATATATATATAAATAATTTTGTTAGCCTGTTTACTCCCAAGAAACGTGAGAACACCACTAGAAAGCAGGGGATTATATGATTAAAAGAAAGTAGGGACATTAAGAATAGAGAGGATGGAGATAAAACATTGAAGAAAACAGATGGAGATAGACGTAACACTTAAATTTTTAAATATTGAATTATATCAGAAAACTGATCGTCCGAATTCTGAATAATAGAGCGAAACCAGAATCAGGCCAGAGATAGGACTAGAACAGTGCGGGCTATTCAAAGACACTGGCACAAGGAATACCATATTCATGATTAGGATGCTCTTTGAAAGGGCAACACAAATGAAGAAGGAATTGTACCTAAGTTTTATCGATTATGCAAAGGCATTCGACAAAAACACCACAAAGAATTGTTGGAGATGTACAACATCATTGACACATGTGGGAAGAACATAAGAGTAATCGAGAATCTCTACTAGCAGGACACCTCCTGTATACGGACAGGTAACGAATTAAGCAGATATACAAAGATAGAAAGAGGCTTAGACAAAGATGTGTTTTTTCACTGGATCTGTTCAACTTGTACAGCGAGACTATTCTGAAAACTTTAGATGTTTTGCCTGGATTTGTAATCGGATACGACAGTTTGAACAACATAATTTCGGCAGATGATACAGTGCTGATCGCAGACACGGAAAGGAAACTATAAGACCTCCTACAGAAAGTAGCCGAAGAGAGTGAAAAATACTACAAATAAAATGCAATAAAACCGAATGCATGTTCATCAGCTTAAAAGGCAGCCCAAAATGCCAAATACTAAAATCAAGGAGGTACGAAAATTTAAATATCTAACAGAAGACGACACAGATATCCGAAGGCGAATTGGCATGGCGAAATACATGTTCCAGAAGCTGAGTAGAGATTTAAGAGACAGGAAACGTTCACTAGAAATAAAGAAATAAGTACCGCAAATTCTATGTGATGTCAATTCTTCAATATGGCAGTAAATTCTGTACAATATTTGCAAAGATGAAGGAAATCCTTGGAGCAACTGAAATATGGTTCTACTGAAGGATGCTGCAAATATCATGGACCAAACATGTGGGCAATGATATGGTTTTAGAAAGGATGGAAAAGAAAATGAAATTAATATTGAGCATCAGGAAGTGACAACTAAAGTTTCTGAGACATGCCTTGAGGAAGGAGGGTTTGGAGAACCTGGTACTAACAGGACAGATAGAGGAAAAACGCGACAAAAGAAAGTAACAAATAATAAAGTTGAAGGGCTGAGCAGATGAATGACAGAACGGGGATTCCGTGGTGTTACAGGAAAAAGCGGACTAAGAACGACTAGTGATAGGGAGACGTAGAAGACCTCCATCTGCTACGTTTTGAAAGACAAGTCACACAGAAAAAGAAGTTATCAGGGAAGCAAAAAAGGGATTTCCACCGGTGGGAAGTGAGAAAAAATAAAGTGTTAGATTAAAAGATGCAGTTGAATCTAGCTAAATAAACAGTTCTTGATATTATGTATATAATATCAAGAATATATAATTATATATATTTCATTTCTTTTACGTGCTTTGTCCTTCCAGGACGCTGATGATCATAACTCTCTAAGATTTTCTTTTCGTATGTTGCGCCTATTAAACTCTGTTTTGTTATACCTCCTAAATCCTGTACCTTTGCACAAGTTGGCTAGACACTGAATCTGTCCCATGAATACCAGTTGTTTCAAGCGCAATTTTCTAATTTTGTTTTTAAGGAATTTCAACATTCAGCTGTTATGTATGAGTGCCCTTTGATTCCATTTATTCTAACACATCCTTGCTGTTCACATGTTTGGCTCATGGTTTCCCCAAAATACTTGTATAGAATTACATATATTCGCTTTAAATCTCTTTTTCACCTTTGTCAAAAAAGAAGTCCGATATTACGTATCATTTAAGTAATATTTTAACAAAATTTTCCTGATTCTTAATATTTTGCGAAGACTTCTGCTAAACCACTTCCCAGATATTTAAATTATTCTATTTGTTTGATGATTGTATCTCCAATTTTTATTTTACGTATGTATGTATTTGCGATGAATTTGCAAAGTAAAATTAAAACTCAATCCTTGTATATTGAATCCGTGACCGCTTAATTAATATTTAATTAGTTTGTTCTTATTTAGGTTAAACTCATTTTGTATCGATATTTTACTTACCACGTTAGTATATTTATTGGTATATAAAAAAGCAATTAAGTGGATTCAATATAAGGCTGAAACCCATTCACGAATATATTGAGTATAATGATATCATCACGAAACATCGAATTATGCATGAAGCTGCTCAATTAAAGGAACAAATTCATTGCATTAAGCCTATCAACCTTCTACCATCTGCCGAATATAAAGCAATTTACGATTTGAAAAAAGAAAAACTTTACCAGTAAAATTACTTAAAACACCAACAATCCTGGCACTAAACATTATCACAACACAAAGCAATATATATATATATATATATATATATATATATATATATATAAAATCGTCTTTTAGACATGTCAGATTTAATAAATTGCAAAGATTTTGTCTGCTTATTTTTAATAAAATGCGTAAATTTGTAATAGGAACATTTTTTCATGGTTTAACACGTATATGACCATGAAATTACAACATATAAAAAATCCATTATGGATAATTTTCAGTTTCTAATGAACGATAGCATTTTGTCAAGTGTTATATTTGAAGCAGAATAAATTACAATCACTTTTATCAACACAGTTCTGCGGTTATTTTTTGTTACCATAACTCACACCCCTCAAGATGATCTCGGGAAAAATTGAAAGTACTTATATACATTGAGAAATGAATTATACTGTCATCTGTCAACGTTACGGCTGATGCCTGATACTTGCCTGATAAGACGTGAAAAAGTATCCTTGAGTATGAAGAGATTTTATTAAAAACTAGCAGACAGAATGTTTGCAATTTATTTAATCTGATATTATATATGTTTGCAATTTATTTAATCTGACATTATATATATATATACGTAAGCGTGTATGAGAGCAGTTTCTTACAAAGACGAAATCTAATAGTAACACTGTCAAAATACAGAAAAAAATTATTTAAATATTTCTCTTTCATTTTACAAACCTTGTTTGGCAGTTGAAATATAATCTCCTCTGGTTATATAACGGTATCCTTTCTTGACGTTTTGATTGATTTTTAAATTAACTCAGCACAAAATGAAACACGAATTCAATGTATTTTCCTCAAAGCAACGAAAGCGAGAGATAATTTATTTCTTCGGCAATGTCAATATACGAGTAATAAATTATTTAGATTTGAAATTTCTTCATGGAATTCTTGAAACAATCATGTAATCTAATAAAAGCCAATGTTTGACAAATTTCAATTGCTTCATAGCTTGCTGTAACATCTGTGTTAGGACAACAAAGAGCAGATTTCAATATGAAATTGTTGTGACAGTCTAGACTTTCTTTAAGAAAAGACATCTCCCAAAATCAGGTTTAATGAATTTTCTTTCAAGGCTTCGTGTACAGTGGAGGATTTATTTTATGTAAATCGTTGCCAAGAATGATTCATATGTACAAACAGGTTTCTTTAACTGACTGATTTGAAACTATGTAAAACCGATATAAATTTTATTTATTGGCTTTAAAATCCAGGTAATATTTTGTTATAAAATATAATATTTTCTGTCATCAAAATCAGGTTTAATGAATTTTCATTCAAGGCTTCGTGTACAGTGGATGATTTATTTTATGTAAATCGTTGCCTACAATTATTTATATGTACAAACAGGTTTCTTTTATCTGACTGAATTGAAATTATGTAAAACTGATATAAATTTTATTTATTGGCTTTAAAATACAGGTAATATTTTGTTATAAAATATAATCATTTCTGTCATCAAAATCAGGTTTAATGAATTTTCTTTCAAGGCTTCATGTACAGTGGATGATTTATTTTATGTAAATCGTTGCCAAGAATTATTCATATGTACAAATAGGTTTCTTTTATCTGACTCATTTGAAATTATGTAAAGCTGATATAAATTTTATTTATTGGCTTTAAGATCCAGGTAATATTTTGTTATAAAATATAATAATTTCTGTCATCAGAAGCTAATTTTGAAAAATATTTGGTTTCAATATGTTTAGTTCTAAATTTTAGTAGAAATCGAAGCGAAAAATACGATAACGAATTTCCATCTCACTTCAAGACAACACATTGACGGAGATTTTATATTTTCATTTTAAACTAGACTTATGAAATATGCATAAACTTTATTTTGAACCTGCATATATTTTGACAGGTTTCTAAGTTATCTACCTTGATAGATTTATTAAATGATAAAATGAAATCTGTACGACATTTAGGTTCAACACTTTCATATTAGAAAATTAAACACACATCATATAACACAATTAAACATAGCCTTTGTATTTAATAAAAGAACTGGATGAGGAAAGTAAGTGAATGTTAATAGGTGCGTTAGAAAACTACAAGATATCCTACAGAAGGTAGCAAGAGAAAGGAAGAAAAAACGACTAAACATAAAGTACAAGAAAACACTGAATGCATGGTCATCATCAAAAATACAAACTCCAGGTCAGGTATTCTCAAATCAAGCATCTTCAGAAATTTAAAAACATCAGAAATGGTTTAACAGAAGACTGGAACTGCATCACTGATACCCGAAAGTATATTGGCCAATGACGCAATCCTAAAGCTAAGCAAATTCTTAAGACGTGAATATTTCATTGGAAACAAAGAATTGAGTTACGTGATTTTTGTTCTATTATATCGCAGTGAATGTTTGATAATCTTCTCAAAGATGAAAGAGCCATACGAAGCACCAAAAATGTTGTTTTACAGAAGGATGCTAAGGATAACGTGGATCGAACATATGAGCAACGACAATGCTTACAGGGCAGATAAAAAGAAAGTGAGACAGAGGAAAACAACACGAGATATACTTGATGAGCGTGAGCAACAGGATGGTGGAGTAGCGTTTGGGAGACATATCAAGTGGAAAAGTGTTAAGAGTGAGAAAGAAAGGGTTAAGTAGATGTCCATGATCGGGTACATCCTAAATTTTAGGAAACTTAAAGCATTCAGAGTAATAACTGCAAATGCAGAGAATGAGTGTTGGGGTAGATGTTTGATTTTCTAGAAGTATTTAGAAAATATCGTATTTAACTTAATCTCTCTAAATTTTATTTTTATTATATGTGAGTTGACATGAATTCTTGTAAAATAAATGGATTAGTTCACTGTTGTGTGCTCCATAGATTAGTAACAAGTGTTCTCCTAGACTCTTTCACCCAATGGTAATCACACGTCTGGGGAATAGCAGGTGATGTTGGATTGTTTTGCGGATAGTATAATGAGTGTTGGCTCAGAATTTTTAATCAGTGTCGAGTCTCAATTTAAGTTGTGTTTCATATATTAACATAGGCGCAAACATTTTACCACCTCATGTATACAAGAATATCTTATATCACTCAATCATTATTATCTTTAAAAAACACTACAATCTAAAAATATTTTCTAGGAAGTGTAGATGAGTTGTGAAAAAAAAGAATCAATAACAAATCTACAATGGTAAATTGTCAAGTCTATCTTAGTGATTTAAAAAAAATCATAACTGCCGTGGAATGACTGATACATGCATTTTGCAATAGTAATGATAGACAGAAAAATCTCTGTGGAAACAAAGAAAAACAGCTGAATTGCTATGCGTGATTTGTGCTTCTGTATGGCAGTGTTAAAATATCTCATCAAGGATGAAGGAGAGACTTCAGGCAGCAGAAATGTGGTTTTACAGAAGGATGCTGAGGATAATATAGCAAAGATGAAGTGTTGGGCAGGATGCAAAGGAGAATAAAACTCATATTTGACATCGGAAAAAGACAGCTGAGATTCCTGGAACACGTTATGAGGATAGAGAGCCGAGAGGATTTAATTCTCACAGGACGGATAGAAGAAAATAGAGACAAGTGAAAGAATGGCGATAGGCCTGAATAAATTGATGGCGGCGCGGTGTTAGAGAAAGATACCAAATGGAACAATATTGAGTGCCACAAAAGACAGAGGTACCTAGAAGTTCTTAATTGCTTCTGTCTTGAAGGGCTAAGGTGCATGAAAATGAAGAAAAAGTAACACGCTCAAAGGATTTAGTCGGAATTATACTCTAAGCGCAAATATAATTTCCTTTAAGAAAATGGTTATCCTATACGTAAAGGCAAATTAATTCTCATGAAATTAAATAAAATTATTTTATTCAGAGCGTATCAAGATATATATATATATATATATATGTCAACTTATTTATAAATAGAACTTTGTCTGTGTGTGTCCGTCACCTATAAACTCCGAAACGGCTGAACCTATTTTCTTGGAAATTTATACAGTTGTATTGTAAGCGTCTGCGAGTGTTCTTAGCTTGGGTTTGTGTAGAGGTACCCGCGATAAATATCGAAAATCGAAAATCGAAAAAATCGGGTTATAGAAGAAATGCTCCGATTTTAATCAAATTTGATACACTCATAGACAAAGACATATGAAACGATATTTGAAGTTTCAAGGTTGCAGTTCTTACAATAGCGCAGAAAATCGATAATATATATAAAACTTTCAGTACACCCGAGCAACGCCGAGCTATACTGCTAGTATATATATATATATATATATATATATATATGTTTGGCATATATATATATATATATATATATATATATATATATATATATACTAACACACCAATCAAACAAAGGATAAACAGAACTGTTTAAATATGAGAGAAAAGTCATAGAATCATTGTCCTAATGAAAATTGTTTGATTTTAATATAATGTTCGATAAGACGGGTGCATATACTACTTATATTTAACCTATTTAATTTACTTTTTCCATTGAAAAGTAAATCTGGCAATAAATCAACTGGATCACATAAACACTCTGCAGAGATTAGACATTTGACAATAATAGTTACCAGTTTTGTCTATATTTCTAAGATGAAGTAGTATTTGCATTATTTACACTGTTCCAAACTTTGTCCATTTCTTTATTGTCACGTTTACAACGTTTGTACTGTTCTACTCTCCGGCATTCTTCAGATGCTACCCAGTGGTTATAGGCGTTGGTTAGTTCCAGTGACATAACAAAGAATTGCTAGTTTCCTGGATACTTAGAAAGTTGATTTAAAGGGAGATAATTACATAATATTCGGAAGTAGCATCTCACATGGAATGAGAATGATATACCCCAGTGACCGAAATAAAGGATTCGTTCCAAAGTTACTAGCACCTGAGGAAGGCCGGAGTGGACATGGTAAAAAAGATGAGGAAAAAAGTTCGAATTAGGCAAATAAGGTAAATCGTTACGACTCTTTTTATTACATATGTACATAGTTTCAAATTAATAGTTTGGCATATTTTATACATTATAATTTAAAATTTAGTCACAGTTATAATTACATTAATAATTAGGAATTAAAATTACACCGTTTCTCCATACCAAAACAATCGTATTTCGTGATATTTACACTGAGGAATAAAGTATTTCTGTATTTTAGAGACAATAACAAATATGCGCCTGGATTAAGTATATTATGATTTCTACAGATTTAAAACAAGTGCAACGTGCGATTTTACAAACCATTACAGAAACTAAATTGGTGATAAATATAGGGCTGTCTTATCGGATATATGCATCTTAGCCAGCTGGTTTTTATCTCGCAATGTCCGGCTATGTTTGCGTTCGGTTCTAATTCGATACAGATGTCTAATCTTTATTCAGAACATTTGGTTAAATAAAAACGAATCGGAAAAGACAATACTTTACTTATGAAATCCGCAAGGATTGAAGAAACCACAAAACTTGTGGATAAAAATAATAGGTTTTATCAGTGTCTCCTTTAATATGCTGAAAATCGAAACTGTGGTTGGAATAAAAGGATAACTAAGTAAGGACGGGATGATCAAAAGTAAGATTAAATAAATAATCATTCGAAGATTAATACTGTGGCTAAATGTCTGCGGGATTCAACTTTGTATATACATATGTGTTTAATTGTATAAACACGAAGACATGTATGTGTATATTGCACCATCATCATTAAATGAATGCACCCTTGTATATGCAAGATATGTGTACATTGATGAAAACTGGATTTAATTAACTATATTTATAGACACACATAAACACACATATAGACATTGCTTGTACATACGAATCAACTGATTTAATAAATCCTCTCTTCTTGTTACCACATAAAATATATGTACACAAGAATATATTTACATGATTTTGTTTAATTCAAATCGATATAAAGATATATATATATACATATATATATGGTAGTTTTAATTTTCGAATTATTGTTCAAAATTAACGTTTTGAATTAAAATGTGGGAGGATTGCAACTAATTCTCTCAGTCTTAAGAGTTTACTCAACAAAATATCTCAAACACAAAATTAACACTCATACCGAATATGTATAGATTTGTAATTTTACCTTCTTTTATTATTCACGGTAATGACAAAAATTAAAACATTTATAGAAATCTTACTTGATATTTTTAACATCATTAAGAAAACTTACTTGATATTTCAGCCAGAAAAATACATATAAATTTTAATAATTATAATTTGTAGGTTTTCGATAAACATTTGTTTACACACACACACGTGTGTGTGTGTGTGTGTGTGTGTGTGTGTGTGTGTGTGTGTGTGTGTGTGTGTGTGTGTTTAGGCAGTAAATTCTTTAGGCATGTCAGATTCAATAAATTTAATTGCAATCAGCACCATAATAGCTACTTTTGTAGTGATATTATGGCATACTTATGTTAGAGATTTCAGACATATATATTGTTGTGAAGTAATTTTCGCCCTGAAGTTTATAATCGTACTATATCAGTTACTAAACGACTTAACGTAGCCAAAATGTTAAGAACTTGGTAATCTTCCATTGAAAGCTGATTCCTTAGTATTCGGCTAACTGAATGGTATCAACTGCCTCGGAGTTCTACTGAACTTTAATAGAAGTCTAAGAACTCCTATGAACTTTACGTTAACATTTATTAATATATGAGAGAGAGTCCATTATCTGAAAAATAGGTGTGCTTCCCCATAACTTATATATATAATGAATGTTGAAAACTAGATGGCTTCCTTTATATTTTTAATTGTGTCCGAAGGAAATTAATTCCTAAATATCTAAATATTTAAATAAAATCAACACCGGATGCATAAATGTAGCACCAATACATATTTGTATTAAAATATATAAATCAATCTATATATATATATGTGTGTGTGTGTGTGTGTGTGTGTGTGTGTGTGTGTATGTGTTTGTGCGCGCGCGCGCGCGCGCGTGTGTGTGTGTGTGTTTAGAAAAAGCAGACGAAATGAACTGCGATTATTCAAGTTTTTGTGTTCTTATAGGTTATATTTTTATTTCTCCGAATGCTTCGGCTCTGTTCATTAGAGAAACAATACCGAGCAGCGACGGCTCAGTTCATATTCTTTACTACCAATTATTCGTGTTCGCTCTTTAACAGTACCTTATTATTTTATTTATCTGCAGTAATTATGAGCCTGATTTGTGAAGAATATATATATATATATATATATATATATATATATATATATATATATATATATATTGTGTGTATTTTGGCAGCATTTTTTTATTAATACAAGTTTCATTGAATAATATAGACAAGTTCTGTCTATTTATTTTGTGTAAAATCCGTTCGTATGATCTGATTAGCTTGATAGTGTTGTCATGGAAAGACGACAAGAAATCGCAATAATTGTTGATTTTTTTATCAGGTCTTATCTTTCGGCTTACATAAGCCATTATCAAAGAATGAACATTTAATGTTCGTTGAACATAGAACATTTAACATACTATTACAGAGTGGAGTTATACAGAGCAAATTAGACAGGTCCATTTTTTGTGTCGCACATGGCTGTAGGCCGAGAAGGAATGGTGATAGTTGGGTTTTGGTTAATTGAGTGTATCTGTTGACAGAAATGACGCAGTATTCCATTAACGCTCGATCACAAGTTTTGTATCCACTTAAAAAAGAGCACGGCTTGGAGGGTTTTACTCATAGTCCGTATTCACAAGATATTGAAATATTCGTTTACCATTCGCTGTAGTTATTTGCAGATATTTTAAATAAATCTCATTGAATTTGCGGATTGACTGAAAAGCAGTTGTTAATCCGATGCTCAGAATTACGAAAAGAATAGATGGAATTTGAAAAAAAAGTAGGAAATTAGAAGATATAAAAAAGAAAAAGGCAAGTGTAAATGAAAAATGAATGTGTTATCGCAAAACAAAATAGCTGAATAAAATGTAAGAACAATTCGGTCAAAACGGAATGATACATATTTTCCATCATACCATCACTAAGTGGAAAAATTTGTTTACTTAGAATTGACTACTACGAAAACGGATAGCACTTGTAACTCAAATAAATAAAATGACATAATCAACGTGTTGACATTCGAAACGAATTTTATGGAAGCTTACGAAGGAATCCTCCCTTTCAATAATGGAAAGATCAATACAAGTATCTCTATTTCAGATACATCTATACATAAAAAAACAAAAAACAAATTTTAATGGAAATATTTTATAAAATTCAACTGAGGGTAGTACTGGTTGATCGGTCTATGCCCTTCTATAGAAACGGCTAGAATTACTATAACCATCTCTCTGGGTATAACAGTTCAACTAATTCCTATATCCTGGAAGGAGGTAATATTTATTCAGTTGACTGAAATCACGTCTCTCTCAGCCTTAAGACGAACAGGTTTTTGACACTGCAATAAAATTTCAAAGCTTGGAATATATTTTCTGTATAGTCTAGGCCGAGTGTCTATACTAAATTCAGACATTATCTGAAAAAATCTAAATTATCTACTTTGTAAAGAGTTCCTAGTTACATAAGGAGGCTATTCAAAATTTTTACACATACCGCAATCACCAGAGAAAAATTCAACCTCAATATTTTAACGCAAGTTAGGTATATACCTACCGTATAAGTCGAACTCCAAATATTCGGTCGGCTTCCAGTGACCCAAACTTGAGATTTACCAGTAAATGAATTATAACCTGTGTCAAAACTACATAATTCACACAGCATACCAGTATATTGAAACACTCACCGTCATATATATTTTTATTCGTTGTAGAGCAAATAACCAACAAACTACAGTGGCAGGTACCGTATATTTTATCGTTATATTTTAGGTTATTACATGTTCGTCATGTCTACTAGTAAATACATTAAATCATGGTTTCCCCTATAAAGTATTATTACCGTAGACGACACATCATCTCAAGTATTCTTTTTATTGTAGTGCACAGAAGGTATCATTTGTTAGACGCGATGGCTGCTCAAGCGTTAACAAAATACACATGTTAACACTATCTTATTATTTTATATTTATGCGTTAATATGCTCGATATGTTCGACATCTGTGATATGTGTTGTGGAGCAATGGATATCGTACCGTCTTTAAATGGAAAATCGGAAAGCCAAGTCCAAAACTCAGTTGAATTTTTTGCATTCACTTACGCGCTAATACTCCTGGAAATGGTAGCAATTATTCTCTTTTTCATTCAGCTATGGATCGAATGGCAAGAGAAATTGGGTTCTATAGCCTTAGTTGGAAACCACTCTACCTCAGAAAGAAATATTATCTTTCCTCGGAAAGATAATATTCTGCCTAGACAATTATGACTCGAAAATAGAAGATCAACCAAGCGTGTATCACGTATGGCATTTAAGTGAATAACTAATGCACAAAGACAATTTTCGTGGGAAATATTTCTAGCATCCTGCTGAAGGTAAAACAATTGTTAGTAGTATTTTACCCCTTGTTTAAAACTTGGTGTTAAGTCATATAAGTCGACCATTAGTTTTGAAATACTTATTAGGTTTGGCAAGTGGAATTTTACGCTGCAATTTAAGATACGTCTTATTAAACATCATGCAATACCAAAAATAAAAAAATTACAAAACAGCTTATTCTCACAACGATCTTATTCTCTAAAGTATCAAGCCTGGAGAAGACAGGATTTTAAGATTAAGCATTGAATAAAATTAAGTTTTGTTTCAGTTTCTCTTTTATGCAAAATCGTGTAGAATTGAAATAAATACCCTAATAGTGTCCAAATATACAAAAAAAGGGATATATAAAAAAAGGAATAATGAAATACAACCCTGCAAGGAGGTGACACATAAAAATAATGTATTCTTTTAATATATAACATTTTTGGAACTGATATATAGGATCAACTATATCAAGTAAGTAACTTTCAGGATTTGATCTATAAAGAATGTAGAACCTTTAAATGATATGGACATTGGACCTTAATAAGATAGAAAAACGATCCCCGC